>JAUMHM010000071.1:13021663-13059901 GCA_032362435.1 Melikaiella ostensackeni | reverse complement strand
CGTCGGCAAGATTCGTAGTTTTGCACACGATTGAAACCCGAAACACCTCCTTTCATCATAATGAATCATCGTGGAAGTATTAAATCTATTACTTTTCACTCTGTTAACATTTCCGTTGTCGTTTGCCCCATTGGCGTCGACGCGTAGCACATTGACGTTGGCATCGGTTAAAGTATCGTCGAAATCACCCGATGTATCAACACGGTTTTCACTCATTTCTCACTGTTTTTTAACTGTTGCACAATTCGCAACCGAAACACAACACTTATTGTTCACAACCGAATCCATCGCCGTTAGAATCCGGCTCGAAGGACCATTGTTATTTATAATAACGCGAACTTCAAGTGAAGGGGGCAAAACGTGTGTACTTAAAAATAATTGAAAATAAGTAAACACTCACGAAATACAATTAAATTCTATTTATTGATAAAACACTTTGAAATTGACTGCACTAATTTTGCTACAGAAAAACACTAATATTAAATTGTCCAGAGTCTAAATTGTCTATTGCAATTGAATCATAAATGTTCTTTGGTTAAAACTTTGGTAAGAAATAGAGGTATAATGAAAATATAAAACGTAGATTAGGAAAACACTGATAAAGGAAAAATATATAAAAACAACGCTCAAAAAGATGCTATTAGTAGGGAGATATAATTTTCAAATACGGCCGCGCGTGTTTCTCGTCGTAGGTCAAGAACTGAACTAACTGCCCCCGCCAGTACCGAGGCCACCCAAGGTCCCTTCTTATCCTTGTTTTATATTTCGGGACTTTTCCTATTTTTAGAATACAGAATCTAGCTTGGGTCCTTGCTCGGCCAGGCAGAGTTACACTTTAAAAACTCTAAAATAACGTATACAACTTTGCGTCCGTAACATGTATTTTGGAATCGAAACATTAAAATCAGTTTCCAATTTTTTCCGAAACCAGGCAGATAATTCAGACGACGAGTCATTGTTGAGATCGCCATTCCCTTCTGAAGCTATACTTTTTTTACAATTAACGCAGAATGCGAATGAATTTGAAGAGCTTCCTGCGGACTCCATTTCTGTTTCTAGTGTGTCCATAACAAATGTGCTTGTGAATTTTCTACTCGTCTGGTAGCATCTGCATCGAACTACACGTCCAGCTGCGCATATCTGACCAAAAAAATATTAATAAATATCATTGATTATTGATGACAATTACGATTTCTTACGTTTCTTCTTTGAATCAAAGGAACTTTTGTTTGACTCAATAACAAATTACAGGTTTGTTTGAATCCACAAAGAGATAAATGTATATTTAAAAAAATTATATTTAGAGGCTTTGAAGACCCCATAAAGTTTAGCACGTATTTACCGTAAGAAAAAAATTAATTTTTCAAATTTTATTCAGAATAGTCAGTAGTAGATGTACCGAGTTGACCCTCAACATTTCTCTTTAAAATTAACCGTCAAATACCAATCAAAAATTACTTTTTAAATATCACCCATAAGTCTGTTTCATTGGATACCAAAAAACCCCCTATTGAAGCTAAAAATTGTTTTTTTTTTATAGATAATCAGATGCTTCAAAAAATTGTTAAAATAATTTATTGATGTTTAAAGAACTTTTTTCTTAGAACAGAGGCAGAAAGTCGCTGTTTTTTCTAAATTATTCAACTGTTTAGTTAGAGGCAAGAACTACTTAGTTAAAGTAAACAAAAATAAATGTGTTAACAATTATTATTATTTATATTAATATTTTATTAGAATAATGATATAAAGTTGCGTTTTTTTCTAAAAAATTTAATCTTTCTTCAAGTTTTCATTTACTGTGAAATAATAAGTAATGCAAGTTAACAAATTATTTGTTACAACAAATTATTATTGTTTACAACTTCCTTCTCTTAGAGTAATACTAGAAAGTTGCGATTTTTTTTTAATTTTAAACTTTTTGTCAACTTTTCACTTAGTGCGGGGTACTGATTATTAAAATTTAACAAGCACCATTATTCAAACTAATTTTAATCGTCAATAACTATCTTCTCTCAAAGTAATTCTACAAAGTTTAAGTTTTATCTGATATTTCCAAGTTTTTGCCAACTTTTGACTCAGAGCGAGGTAATAATTAACAAAAGTCAACAAAAATAGTCGTTCATACAATTTATTATTTTTTTGAACACGGGGGCAGTGGCCCACTTGTTCTTAAATTTTTTATCTCTTTCTGACAGGGTAGTATATTTTTGGAAGATTTTCCACGTCGGTTCTCAAATTGATCGAATGATCATTCCTAGCAATGTGACACATTCGAAGCACCAGACATTTACGATAATGGCCCTGATTCGCTAGAATTCTTGCGTTTTCAAAGTGGAAAATGTGATCTTCCTGTATACTGTGTTTGGTAAGCGCGGTGTGTTTGTTAGGTTCGTTATTGATGTCGTTCTTGTTTTCCTCTACCTGCACTCCTGTTCGGGCAATTATATATAAAGGAAAGAAAGATTAAAAGGCTATGCAATAAAGACTGCAAGTAGGTGCAATGTGGATAATTAAGAGCAATGTAACAATTGATAATTAAGTATAAGGTTATATCTGTCACTTTTTCAATTAGGATTTTTTAAAGAGAGAAGCTTAGTTTTTCAAGTAAGAAGGAAACGTTGGTAGATAGGAGAGAAAGCGTAGGGCCTGAAGGTCAAGGGTGGGAAATAGAAAAGTTTCAACTCGCAGAAAGAGACCCAAAAGACAAGGCTGAGAGGGACGCTTGAGTCAGTTGTCTACTGACAAGGACAATAACCGGACGTGTTGAAATCTTATTGCCGAGAATTTTATATCCGTATTTTCTAATATCCATATTTCAGTGTAACTTTTCCCATTTATTGTAATACATCATCTTTCGAGTCACGACAGTGTATTTTTGATTTATTAATTAAAGCGAGTTAACGGAAACAGTGTTTGATTTTATTTTGAATTTCTACCACCACGCTTTGTCACGAACAACTCCTAAAGGACGTTTCGTTTGACTGATATAAACCGCTCTACAATTTTGGCTTTTGCATCAAATGCCGTAAACCGAAATATACGGAATACTAATAAAAGACCTTATTTCCACATTTGGAACTATTTGATCAATTCTACGCTGTTTCTCTTGCGCTAGGATATGAAATCTGAGGATGATGTTTTCTCTAACAAATTCCTGCGTGTGAAAGTTGTCACAAAGTGTGTCCTCTACTAGGCGCAAATTCTGCTAATGAAATTGTTTGTCGGAGAGTAGAGTCGCTCTGTCTACCATATTAGGAATCACATTTTTCTGCATCTTTGGGCGTGGTTTGAATCAAAATTCAAGCATCGGTACCAATTACAACTTATTTGTTGACTATTATTCTTTTGAAAAGTGACATAAAGAAAGTTTATCGCTCTATTTTCTTCTCGCTCTAGAGTGAATTTAATACAAAAATCGTTAGAACTAAAATCCTGCAGTACGGCCTCTACTTTGTTTTTCCGTAGCGCTACCAAAATATCATCAACATATCTGAAATAGAACGGCACCTGAAATCCTATTTTCGGTAGAATATCTTTTTCTAAATCATCCGTCACTACGTTTGCCAAAATTGATGAAAGTGGGGAACCCATTGGTAATCCTTTTTTTCGGAAGTACGTTGTCCCCAAAAATTGAAATCCGTGCTGTCAAGATATAATCTGAGCCCTTCCTCAAATTCTTTCCACGGAATTTTCGTTTTTGCGCGAATTTGATTCCTGCTGTCAACCGCCGCGACTGCCCTTTTTTCGGCACATTAGTGAAAAGTGATACGACGTTCAGTAATCAAAGCTGTTAAGCACTCTCAATTCAGGAGCTACAATATTATTTGAAATAACGATTTTCACGTGACATGCTAAATCGAAAGTTGCACTGCCCACATACGATACGATCGGCCTGATCGGGGCACCTGTTTTATGAATTTCGGTAGACCATAAAATTTGGAGGTATTAGCGTGATTAACATTTAGAATTAGAAAGAATAAGGATTAAGATGAAGATTTTTAGCGGTAAGGTCATGCATATATTCGGCCGATTCCCATTTTCTTTACCAACTTTGTTATATTTCTCGCAATTTTTGTGGAGATGTCTTCATTTCGCGGAATATGAGTGTCGCGATCTTGTAATAATTCATTGACTTTCGTGTCATAATCTAGTCTATTCGTCGCGATGGTTGTATGACCTTTATCTGCTGTTGCAAAAATGATATCCGGATTGTCCTTTGCAAATTTCTCGATAGAAAATTTCACGGAGACAAGTGATGATAATGTATTCATTAAAGCCGAAGGAGCTTTCACAAAAGAGAATTCACAATCATCAAATTACATTTGTCAATGGTTTAACTTTTAATTCTAAAGGCTTCTACACAAATATGCGAAAAATACATAGGCCGAACGGGTAGCGCGAGGCAAATACAATATCGAATGCGAAGCGCGATATCCGACAGACGCGCGCCCTAGACGCGCTCAAACTTGCAATTCGTCAGATCCTTCAAAAATTAGCATGGCTAACTTTGGAAAACGTTGGAAGGACTACGTGATTAAGTCTAGCATGGATCGAGAAACCTAAACAAGCCCTCAATTTCTAAGAAAACTAGGGATTGATTCAATTGACAGTTTTGAAGTTACAGCTATGGTGGTGCTATCTTCATCTGGATTAGCGCGAAAGCTATTTTTTATAAGAAATTGCAGAGCCTTAAATTTGGGGTTCAGGGTTCTTTTTAGACTTTAATGAGCCCTTAATTTTAGTATGAAACGGAGATTGATTGCTTTACTGGTTTTGAAATTGTAGGTGTGGCAGTGCCAGCTTCGCATATGAAATCAAAGAGCCCTAAATGGGTATGAAATTGTAGAGTATCTCCTAACGGAAAAATGAGCTATTTTTAATCAAAATCTGAAGATTTAAATAATCTGGACGTAGGAAAAACTGTATTAAACTCATCTTAATCAAAACCAATTAGTCAAGGACAAAACCTATTTCCTTTCTTCGACAAAAAATAGAAAATAAAAATCGAAAACGAGTGACAAGCAACAGCAACTAAATTTATTCTTCTTGATAAGATTTTGTCCTCACTGTGAAAACTTTTTACAGCGGACTTTGTGTATTGGTTTTTGAATTGTTATGTGCAAATTTTTTATTTTTTCATATTGACATTTCTCATAATTTAATGGATTTTTTGGGCAGAGTTGCAAAAACAAGTATGACACATCCAAATCGTCATTGGAATAAACTAAAAAGCAATCTGATGAAATAAAATTGTACTTCAATCACCAAAACAGTAATTTGACAATGAGTGGATTCCAGACCATACTAAAAATAAAATTTAAACCTTCGCATCAGGATGACAATGAAAAACATAAATATTTTGTTTTAGCTCGGGCAACCCCTTCAAAATTTTATTAAATACCTACCTATTTCAAAGTATCTCCCCTTTAAAAGGAGACCTTTTTGACAAAAAGTTATCCTCCATTCGTTCTTTTTCCTATGAAATTATTTTCGACCTCCCCTCAAGACTTATCAGAGAAAGAATTGTCTTTTAAAGCACGAAAAATTATTTTTATTTAAAAAGAAAAATTACGGGGTGTTTTTTCCCAAGAGTTTTTTCCCACTGTATATAGTAGAGTAAGCTGTTTTAAATAATTAATTCAGGATACCATGAGAGCTGAATTTGTGTTTCCAAGTTCAAATTGCACAATTTAATCATTAGAAAGACATCACGTGCGTCCTAAACTACGACCCAAGACAGATTTATGCGTAAACGTCTTCGGTAAACGTTAACTGAAACTGAAGGCTTACATAAAGCAAATTATAACTCACGTACATGGAAGAGTATAAAAATTTATTACCTCTTATATGTAATACCGTGCAAAACTTTCCAGACATCTATTTTCCAAAAAGTTCAACAAGCACCCTAGTTTAATGATAATAAACTGTAAATTTTCTTACAATTATTGCATGAAAGGTGTATGAAGTACCCATTTCATGAGCATAAATGAAAGGCAGTATGTGTTAATTTTACTAGCAGTTGTTTGGAAAAATGTCAAATTTTAATGTTTCCGAAAAATATCAATAAGTTCGGAAAGAACATTTTTTTCATTGTTGACTGAACGAAGTCAAAAGAATAACTTTCACTTTTCCATACACATATCAATATGTAGAAGAATACTGTAGGAAGTCGAAAGAATAACTGAAGGGCTCCTTTGAATGGGTGAAGAAAAGCAAGCCTCAGGTCTCTGACACACGACACAAAGCGTGTGTCAGAGCCTTGCATTACACTTTCGAGCCGTGGTTTCACTCGATTTAGGCGCGACTCCCCACGTCGATGTCTAAGATGTTTACACATCAAAAAAATGTTTGAAATGTTTGAAATGTTCAATTTAGAACATTCTCAAATTTGAAATAATTCAATTTTGAATCCTTGTTCTTGTATCGTTAAATATTCAGTTTTTAATGCTCTTTCGAAATTTTGTAAATGGGCATGATTTCAATTTAAAGTTGTTATAAAGTGGAATGGTTCAATTTCAAATATGCATCAGTTTTAAATTATTGATTTCGAATGTTTCATTCCGACATTATCATTATTATTGATTTAATTTAGTGATTATTTTTTCAGGATATTTTTTCATTTTTATTTAGCTAACGCAGAAAGCGTTTTGATGAATTCCCAGAAGTATATTCAATCTAGTCAGAAAATAAAAGAGTTTATTACAAATACTTGAAAATGGGTTTAAGTATTTATCTTAATATACTCATAAAAATATTTCAAATGAAGTTCACGCACCTGCCCATGAAAACGATGTCAACAAAACTACAAATGTAATGATATAAACACGAGGCCGATAAGCATAGCGGAAAGCTATGAGATAAAAATACGTATCTGGAGGTATTACAAAAAATTTATCCGTAGAAGAAAGGATTCTCGAATAATAAGTTTATTGCTTTGTTGACATCGTGCTTATGTACCGATTAGCATCTGATATTGATATAACATCAAAACCTAATCAAAAAGTTGTTGTTTGAACTTCTCGCAAACTCTAGTCAAAAATCGGAAATGAAAATTGTTTTTCAATTCAACCAGTTTTAAGCCTGTTTTCAAAACACCTGAGATTTTGAGGATTACATTTTCATATCGACCGTCGCAATCGAGTCATTAGTTTGAAAGCTAAGATGACGTAAACGGCTTTGTTTTCATTGTGGAAATTCTCGGAAGTGTCTCACGGTCAAAGCAAGCAATGCCCGAGACCCGCACTTACTCGAGAGTTGCGTGTAATTTCCACCGAATTCAAAAATGTTAGTAGAATCATGTTTGAGTATTTTTCTCATCCACCAGAATCTTTGACAACAACTACTAAAACTCTTAGAAAAATTATGCTTGGAGTTTTCAAAATGCTCTAAATTTTTTTGTTGGATTAAAGATGTAGGATAAAGGGGACTTGGAAATTTTTTTGATTGCTCCTAATTATGAACAAGGCCCTGATGCCATATTTATTTTCGGAAGTAGATTGTAGGATAAATAGACAAAACTCACCTAGTATTCGGGGTCCATATAAAGTGAAATACATCGCGTTTTTTCTAAGAAAATGAATATTTTGATGAAAAATATTCATTTTCTGAAACGTTGAAGTTAACACCGAGCAGAGCAGTGTCAAACACATTTGACATCAGTCAAATTTACAGACACAATACCGACACTAAATTAAAAAAAAACGCTCTCCATATCATCCTTCCACAAAATGAACTTCACAAGTATGAACCGAATTTTGCGATTCAATGCGAAACAAAAGTGAAAACTACTTCCAAATTTTTTGAAAACTACGCGACGGAAGATGACAGATGAAGAAGCAAGAGAAACCGATCTAGCAGCGCGTTCGCAAGGCGGTAACGGCCACTTTTTGTACTAAAATCATAAAATCTCAGATTACCCAGAGAATCGCGGTCGGTAATTCATCTTTTTCCTTAAAACTTATTGACGGAATAAATGAATAAAAAATAACAATTTTTGTTACAAACATGCATCCTGAAATTATTTTTTTGCAGCAATACAAAGATAAAATACTATTTATTAAGTCATTCACTAAGTTCACAAGTTATTTATAAATAATGCATGAATTTACTAAGTCTAGGCAATTATTTATTGCTAACTTCACAAGTCACTTTCCTTTATAAATAAAAAAATTTACCAGCTTTGTAAACTTATTTATTTATAAATACACAAGTCTTCGTTCTTTATGAATGAATAAATAATAAAAAAATATACCAAATTCGCGAAATTATTTATTTCCAAATTCACAAGTCCATTTCTTATGAACAAATAAGTTCCCTAAGTTGTCGAATTATTTATTGCTGAATTCAAAAGTCATTTCCCTTTATGAGTAAATGAATTTACCAATCTTGTGAAATGATTTATTTCCAAATTCACGACTCTATTCACAATTTTTTGCCATAGGACAAAATTCGATATCTACCTTGGTTCTGTTTTTTTTTTGTTTTTTTGGTTCTAGTTTTGGATGTCTCATATAAGACATTCTTTTACAAATCCTACGGATTTCAGAAAGATTTTATTTTCAAATTTCCAAATGACTTGAATTTTTTTCTGGAATCTCCTCATTATTTTAGCTGACACCTGTGTAAGGATTTTTGTAGACAATTTTTTTTGAGAAATATGTACCCGAATCGAGTCAATTAGTTAAACCGGAGATAATGAATTTAAAGTACGAGAGAATTAAGCATTTTTAAAAATTACATCGAAAGTTTGAATTAACATATTTCTCAAAAAAAAAAATTTCCTATGAAAATCCTTATAAAAGTGTCAGCTTATTTTTTAAATAGAAGCCGTACAAAAATTTTCAGGAGATTCTAAATCCTAAAGTCAAAATAGGTGTACGATTTGTAAAATAATGTCCCATATTTGTCAAGGTTGTTTCTGAATATATTATGGTCCACTTCTAGATCAGATTTATCTAAAAAAAGAGTTAACTATCGTAACAACTCACTACACTTTTTTGGCGGTTTTTAAAGTTTTTCGTGTTTCATATCTCGAAACAGAAACCCTTATACGCTCAGTCAGGTATGCGACCATCCGTCGTTCATCTCTCACTGATTTCGAAAAAAAATATTTTATTGAAAATTGTGCCTTTTAGTCATTTGTATATTCTATAGTACTGTGATCATACCTTAAGCAAAAAAGCACTTCCGGATCAACTCTCAGCGATTTTTGTGTACAGCCACTTGCCACACTTTCTGTGTTTAAAAAAAACTTTTTCCTTCCAAAATGGTCTCCTTCTGTGAAGTTTTCTGAGGCAGATGAGTCTACAATTAATTTAAACGTAAGAGTTCTTTCACTTTTCGTAATTAACGTACTTTAGTTAAACTCAGAAAATGTACCATTACATAAAGTCTCGGAGGAAATATTACCTGATACGGCCGACTCTCGAACTTCAAATGTACGACTTTCTTTGCCCTTGTTTCTTGGTGTAGTACTTCATTAGCCTTATCGTTTTCAATCTTCTCGGAGTCGGAATTTCTTGGAATCTTTATTTGACTTTAATTAAGAGAGAGAATATTTCGAAATGAAAGATTAAAAGAATAATAAAAAGATTTCAATATGAAAATCACAGTGAAAACTGTGTATGCTGCACCTATGAAAATGGATTTCGGAGAAGATCATCACTTAATTCGACCAGCTGTTCAACTTATCCCTCAAGACTGTCTTCACCCTCATCGTTTTCACTCTTCTTGGAGTCGCCATTTTCTGAAATCAGAATTACATTTTAATGAAGGAAGAAAACATTTTGTAATAAAATATTTCAATATAAACATCATAGTGCAGACTGCGTATGCTGCTACGAAGAAGGATCTCGGAGACGGCCTTACGTACCAAAAAAAGAAAGAAAATCAAATAAAAATTTAAGGAAAGTTGAAATGAAAATGAACAAGACCCCTATTGACCGCGAGAAAAAAGTCTCTTTCTTGCATTAAATTTTCCAACCCTTCCAGCTCTTGCATAAGGAGTACTGTTTCTTGTGTTTTTGTCTAACAATTTCAATAGATGCTCAGTGCTCAGGAGATTTAGGAAAGACCGACTTTCATGTACACTCTGTACTGCTTTCTGGATCATTTCCTTGTCCATATCTTTTTTGTCTTCTCCTGTTACTGCTTTTGGGTCTATCGAAGGTATTATTTATTATTTTCTTAATATTATCCGATCTAATTTTATTTGAAACGTGATTTTGTACATTGAAGACATTAACTTTATCAATCTAGTCACCATCCTGGGTGATATAGTATCCAGACTGAAAATAAACATTTATCTGTTCAACCGAAATTTAATTTTTTGAATGAGCATTAAAATATCTATTCACGTCCACGATACTGTTCAATTAATGCCCTCCACTGTGAATATTAGTGGACAATACTTTTCTGAATGAAATTCTCGATTATGAATCACTATCCCCTTTTTATTATGTGCTTTTGTGGTTTATATCACCCATAGTGCAGCACGGCCTTATGCGAGTGCTGTCAACTTGACATTCTATGTATGTCGAATATCTGCTGAAAACTGTGTTGAGAGAAGTAACTGCAGTGTTAAAAAAGAGGGCTAGAAAGCAACTAGCGTGTTAAAAACGAACTATATCCGATTTACGCATGCGCAGTTTTTTTATCATGCCTTTCTAAAAAGCGTCACTTTCGGAACAGTTTATAAGCACGAAAAAGGGGAGCTTTTATGCGCGCATTACATTCATTTTGAAACCACTGCAGAACCACAAACAAGAAGAAGAATCGTACTCTTAGTATATTACATTATAAACCAATATTTGATACTACCTCACAAGGAATTGCAAGGAATATTAACTTGCCTTTGCATCTCATTTTACCATTGTTTCATTAAAATTTTCTATAGCAGCTCAAAAAAGTGACGCATGTTTTTTTCATCGACAAAGTCACATGTTCAGTAGGTTACATACGTTACATTATCAAATAATTCGAACAATTTTCTCTGATCTTAAGCCTTACTACGAAATTTTAATAATAAGACAAAGATAAGTTAGGGGGCGTCGATCAGGTCACATTCCGTCAACAAAAATTTCTGATCTTGTATGATATTTATGAAGGCCTAGTATAAGGAACTGAGAAAAGAAGTTCAAAAAAAGGTTTTCATAATACGTGCACTTATATTCACATGACTTACTATTGTGGCTAATAAAATAACATACCGTATTGATTTTGCACGAATGTTACATTCTTATTAGCGACAATGGCGAGTCATGTCAATGTAAACGCTAACGGTGAGTTTCGTTTTTATTAACGCAAAGGGTGGTTCAGGTTATGAGAAGTAGCCATGAAAATTGATTGCACTTCAAATAAAATTGGTCGAGGTTACAGATCCCGTAATATTTTTGAGGATGTCAAGGAAATATTTTTTTTTCTTGGATTTGAAGAAATGAAAGTAAAACACGCGCTTATGGCGCTTATACCGCTAAAATGCTTGAGAGCGGTGGTGAATATTTGTTTGTAAGGCTGAGCGAATTCATAAATATGTGTGCTGTGCATGGTGAAGTTCCAAATGACTGGAAAAAGGCGATTATCGTCGCAATCTACAAGGAAAAGGGTGATGAAGGCGACTGTACCAATTATAGAGCGATTAGCCTAATAAGTACCGTAGTCAAAATATTTAACAAAATACTGATTGAAAACGTCATGGGAATAACTGAAGAACGAATCTGGGAAGTTCAATGTGGATTTATGCCAGGGAGATCATGTGCTGATCAGATATTTAGCTTGAGGCAGATCATAGAAAAAAGTTTGAGAGTAAACAAAAAATATTTCTATGCATTTGTTGATCTGGAATAAGCTTTCGATAAGGTGAATAGATCTCTGGTTGTCCTGGGTGAATTTTTGAATTTTCTGGATGGATTTTCAAATTTCCTCTATGAATTTTAAAATGTCATGAGTCAATTTTGAAATGTCCTGACGGGCGGCAAACTTGAAAATCCTCTCCTTTTCTTAGTGCACTATCACTAACTCAATTCAGTTATCATTCAATGTTAAAAAACTGATTAAAACAGCTGTCTCTTTTCTCAGAGGATTCCACTGCAGCCTCTTTGTGGAATCCCACTTCTGATACCATGCCACGAGCGGAACTCAAGATAACGAATGAGCCACGGCTGTGTACCAGATTCATCTGGTCCTTTTTTTACCTCGTCGGGAGCTTCGATGCGGTCGCAGCCCTAATCCCTACTCTTAAATGCTATATTTCTCCTTACAAATTTAACTCCCTACCTCTAACCTCCTGAACTCAATGATGGATTGCGTAATAACTAACCCTCTGTTCTCGTGAAAAGCCATCGAGCACAATAGAGTCTAGGCGTGACTGTTTTATGAACAGTTCTGTCATCGAGTGTCCGGAGGTTCCATCAAAACCCAAAATTTCCGATACATTCTTGAAATCGGTTTATTTCATTGCCGAAACTGGCGACTCTATGTCGCCGGTTCGAAAATAATGTCTAAACTATTCATCCTGCTGTCAAAAGTTCGTAAAATGTGTATGTAGCTAATATTTAATCTTAAATATACGTTCGTTCACATTCATCATACTACTTTCGACATTCATTTACAGAAAGAATGCTTTATTGGTTAGGATCTTTTTTTTCATGCTGACTTGCCTGACTGTTGCTTGCCAATTTTCTCCTGAAAATATATTTCATTCCTCAATTAAAATGTGTTCGCTTTTGATTTCAGTTATTTAAAATTTTAGAACTACGCATTTTATTTCACCGATGGTGATGTTCGTAGCGACAGGAATGCGAATTATATCCGCTTATTACAACCAAAGATATTGACCGAAAAAAATACCACCGCGGGAACGGCGGCGCTAGTCTGCCGCAAAAAATATGGCCGCTACCACGGACAAAACGTAATTGGAAGTATAGGGAAAATCGCAAGTTTTCCCAAATCACGCGGAAGAAGCTGAAAAATATTGACGATATCGCTGGAGAGTTGTGCGGATACACTGCAGCAACTCCTACAACGCGAAATTCGCGCGAAGACCACGAGGTTATGAATTCTGGTCTCTTAATTATGTGTGGGGTAACGGCTGAAACCTCTGCAAACATACAGCTGTCCGCTTTATGTTTGCAAACAAGTGGAATATCGTAAGATCCACATGTTGTGACCAGGAATTTATCAATTGAAACGTCCGTTTACTCCACAAACAATGACGTTTTCGTGAAAACGATGGATTGTTCCTGCGAAGCCGGCTCGAGCCACTGTTGCAAACACATCGCGGCTGTCTTACTGTTTTGTAACCGGCATAAACTGTATACGTTTTCAAGATAAGGAAGATTTACTTCACTTGTTTCTTTGAAAATGTTGGAATATTTCATATTTTCTTACTCTAGTTTCGTAAAAATAATTTGCTTGACTTGGAAATGGTATCTTCGACAAAAAAAATTGCGTGTGGAAACGGTATAAAAAACTGGTCTGTTCGTGAGCGAACTTTTGGACCTTCACCGTGAACGACTTACCAGATGTTATGTAGTCAATCACACACTGAATATGGGATGCACTCTGTCTAGCCCAGCCAATTTTCTTGTTCAGTTGATACAAGCGCCTTTTGGTCTCTTGATCTCTCTCGCCGTATCATGAACTTAACAAGTGATGGTCCAGAGGTCGGACTCTTCCGAGAAATCCTTACGAAGGGCATCATCCACTTCAGCCAGACCTTGGGACTTAGGAAGAACCTGGACGTTGATGTTTCTTCTCGTCCTGAAATCGCCATCACCTCTGGGGGATGCCTAATTTCCGCGGTTGGTCTTAATGTCGCTTCCACTTTTTCGTCTGCGGCTTGTTCTTGCAGTGATTGGGGAAGCATCCCGCTTATATATTCTGTTTGCAAGCGGTTGTCTGCGCGGTTTCGCAACCTCTGTTGGGAAAAGTGCGTCAGCTCTTGGTGTTTCTGGCACCACAGAGTGTGCAGGCGCGCAATGTAACCCCTGCGAGCAGGTATAAAGCTGGCATCGTAGCAATCCAGCAATTCATCTCTGAGTCGAACCGTTCACTCGAGACGTCGACCGTCTCGCCGAACCGCCATCGTGTCTTCATCCAAATTATTTGCAGCACCGCTAACTCTAAAGCGATCGGCACTATTTGTCAACCCATTGTCGAGTGCTCTGTTCGTTCCAACATTTTGAACCGCACTTACAATTACGTTTGGTTCTACCACAGATGTGAGATGTGAGATTGAGATTGACACTTGATTTTCGATATCAAAATACATTTATTCAATAAATCCTATTCTATCTAACATACACTTAGGATTCTACTTCCCTAACTAAAATGTATCGCAGGTAAAATCTATTCATTCAATTATGATATTCGCATATAAGATAAGTTTCACACATCTAATACAAGTACAATATTTCCATTAGAAATCCTATTCTGACAATGAAAGATTTTTCAAGTATACTCTACGTCAACGTTACTATTCTTATTTAATTATTCAAATAAATAAATACAAATGATCTATTGTCGATCACAAATATCCTAAAAAGTAAAATAATGTAAATGTAAATAATGTAAAGTATCCTATACATCCCTAAATGAGGATACTTTTAACTACACACGAAGAGTTTTAGATCCAATAAAAGATAAAGGAAATGAAAAATTATTCCCACAGTTTTCACATAATCAAATCTAAATCGAGTCAAAAATCAAAATTGTTTTCATATCATCCACGCTTAGGATTTATTTCGAATATTTTATCGTCGCATATCAATAAAGTGTCTATGCTCTGAAAAGACATCACTATTTCACGAGGATTCAGGTAGAATCAGAGTCACTTTATTAAATAGAGTCTTTGCTCAAAAGTCGAATACAAAAAATAGTTTAATTCTGGTCGTAACCAAAAGGAATGCTTTGAAGCTGATATTTTCCTTTAAGGAGTTTCAAGAATTCGTTTTCTCTCGGAACTCGCCTAGGAACATAAATGGACCAAGTCGAGGTTCGGGTAGGTTAGTCTAAACTGGGAGATCGCTCTTTAAAACTTGTCACCTGTGTACTACGAAATGCCAGGAATGGCCCTTTTGAGTGAACGCCAGAAATCACTACCTGGACAGGAGTTGGGAGTTGGGACTCCGCTCCTCTCTTAGTGGTTTATGGATCTTTACGACAGCTCAGTGTCGGCTGTGTAAACAGACTATCAAACAGGTGCACAAGTTAATTCTGAGGTTTAAAATTTACAATACGAACAGAGGGATTTACCCTTATATAATTGAGTTAAATGCCAACAGGTATTTCACAATGCAAATCTTTATTTCTGCTTGTCGCGTGGGCCTATAATGTTATGGTGAGTAAATTTACTCGACAATAGTGCCAATTGTGTTCATCAATTCATCTGGCCAGATTGTCGAGTGGACTCGAGCCTGCCCTTAAATGTAATGAAACACTAATTAACGCTCTAAAATTCACAATGGTTATTTCTCTGACCAGGGTACGAGGTGGACCTCGCTCTGCTCAGGAATGCACCGGATGTGGAAGTCCCTGTTATTTACAAGCTTCACTGAACTCACTATGGCCACTGAATATCACTCAAAATCACAATATAACTTTTTATCCTCACAACTGTTAGGCACAAATTCTTATTTAATTTCAGATGTATGTTTATTCACGCTATCGTGGCATAAGAGCTTCTTTTAAATCTCAGAAGAGAAATCAATTCGCATTAAATAATATTCTCAGATATTCGCTATGATAATAATCAATCAAGAATCTCATATAAAATTTAATTTGTATTTTGGATTAACCCACGCAATCTGTAAGCATCGATATCAAAATGAAAGGCGTCAAGGTACTTCACTCGAAAGTACAAAAATTCGTTTTCAAGGAGCAATATTTTTCCAAGCCAGGGGACAAGGTTGACCTTGCTCTGCCTTCAAAATGATTGCTCCTCTTCAAGGAGGAAATAGAAATCGGACTAGAAAATCCTAGTAGGACCTTTATGTTTCCCACTATGAGAAGGAATTAGAGACCAGAGTACAAGGTGGACCTCGCTCTGCCCTCGTGTGTTCCCTCACGAATTTTCCCCTTCGAAGTAAAGATCTGGACTGTCGCGTTCTGGTCGCGACACTGACTCTTCCGATTCTTTCCCACCCCCGCCTCCCGCCACCAATAGATCTTCTTAGTGGGGACTGAGGCGTTTGCGCAATCCTATTACCCTGCTTGTTGGCAACTCTGTGAGTATTTTCTCAAATGTTTGCCCCGTTGCCCACAAGTAGGCTTTTTAATGTAACGCAAGGGTTACATTAGCCCCCATTTGAAATTTTAATGCTGTATGTTAAGCCCGATCCACACATTCGGCATTCGGCGAATACCGAGCAAAAGTTCGCCGAATACCTAGTAGTGTGAATGGGTCTACTCTAGGCGAATGTTCGCTACTTGTGGTATCCATCACTTGCCGAGCTTCCAACGTGAGCAACAAGGCGATTAGAGTGAGAAACTGACGTTTGGGACGGGGCATCTGCACATTCGCCGAGTTATTTGCCGAACATTTTTGGTTGGTAAGTACGTATTACTATTTATATATTGTTTAATTATTCATTCATAAGTAATCAAACTAAATAATAAATCATTTATCAACAATAACAAATCATGATTTAATTCATCAAAAAATCATCAAACCATCATTTAATTTTCCTTCACTTTTGGATAACGTAATTATTTCGTATACCATAGTTCATGAAGCTTTAACTTCATACGAAAGTAACGGAAAATTGTGTTTTGATATTATTTATTCCTAAATAAATAAGCTAAAGAATAAGTAATTTATAAATAATAAAATTCATTTAGAAAACTTGAAAAATTTATTTTTTATTTTGTATTAAAATTTTTTTCTCCTTCAAATTATAATTTGCGATCCTTGAGTACGTCAATTATAGGACAGCATACTTCAGGAACAATATTTGATATAAGTTGAGACGAAGTTTGAAATAAGTAGTGAAGGCTTTGAAAGCTGTCCGGAGATTTATGGCTGCTTTTAGGTGGTTGTTTAGCACTGTCTGTCTCCGGTTCCATCGCTTTCTCGCTGGATTTCCTTTTGGGACAGTTTGTAATATTTTTGAGCAGATCCTCCAGCAAGGCATCCTGTCGGGTGCGACGAATCCCTTAGCGTCCTCCTTTCAGAAGTCGGTTATTCTTTGCTGTGTGGCCTAGCACAACTTTCTCTTCTCTCCGGTCCTTGGTTTCCTCGATTGCTTGTAATTTGGGTGACGCAATACAAATGGTGTTTGATTCTAGCAGAATTTCTTCTGCTAGCTTTGTGTCGCGGATCATTCGGTTCTCCTTTCCCTCACTGCCGCTCAGGGTAATTTGCTCCAGTCGCGCGATCTCTTCTTCGAGGCTTCCATTGCGATGCTCACCATCAAGTCCTTTGATTAGGTCCTCGACATCCATTTCCTCAGAAAGCGTTGATGTTGTTCTTGGAGGTGGGGTGGCGTTAATTTATCTAGCGAATGCTGTTCTAATTAGGTCGCTTTTCTTCGGCGCGTCCTTTTCGGTGACGGTGCCCCTCTTGTGGACGTCCCGCGGGCATCGACATGTGTTCACCTCTGACACCGCCGTTCCTTTTGGTCGGGGTGCCCGGTATTTTAAGGCCGAATTAAACCTTGGCCTTGTAGTGAGTGTTGGGTGCGTGTTGGTCTCTACCTCAACACAGGTTTCTTCTTTATTATCCACGTTGCATTGGATCGCAACGTGGCGGTTGGTGTCGAGGATTGCGTTTTCACAGAAAACGTTCGGCATCGTCGAAGTTTTCTTGTACACTGAGCTCGCGGGCTCTCTCCTCCACTCAGGTGGTACGAGCATTTTTCCGCAGGCGCGTTTTTCTCCCTCTTCTTCATTCTCTGGCTTCCTATATCTTCTAAGGTCGTCGTCGTGGTATTGCTCCCTCTCCTTGTCCGTTACAGGATTCCATAGAGCGTACACGTTGGTCGCTACTTTTTTGCAAATGGTGTAGAGACCCTCGTAAAGCGATAGAAACTTCGCCATCGTCCCAGAGGCCACGTTTGAAACGTTGCAAGCTTTCGCTAGCACTTATTCTCCTATTTTGAACGTAACTCCTTTTCGTTTTTCGTTTATATTATTGAGGAGCTTCGATCGCTTGTCTTTAATTCTTTGCTTCAGTAGGGCAATCTGTTCTTGTCGCTTGGCCTGTGGCTGGGGTGGAGTGGGGGGTAAAAATTTTCCCCACCATGTCTTGAGTTTGCGTCCCCACAAAGCCTCGCACGGCGTTATCTCCGTGGTGTCGTGGTGGAACTCATTCATGATGGTCTCTACATTGTCTAATTGCATGAGCCGAGGGCTATGTTTGTCGAGTGGCAAGAGTGTCCTGAAAAGTCGCGCCAGTTCTCGATTCACGCGCTCCACCATATTATCTAGCGGCTGTCTGATTGACGTCAATACCATTTTCATGTTTCTTTAATCTAATTCTAGCTTCCATCTTTTGCAGGTGAATTGCGTGCCGCGATCTGATAGTATCTTGTCTGGGTTTCCTATCGTCGTGATAAAGTGATCTAGCTTTTTGATGGCTGCGTCACAAGTTGCGTTTCTTAGAGGGTATAGTTTGATATACTTAGTGAAAGTATCAATTATAACTAATACGTACTACTCATAACCGAACTTTGCTTTTGTTATTGATCGGAAAATGTCTATTGATATTATCTCTAGGGGTTTCTCGGTTAGTACCGGCTCCATGATTGCTTGAGACGCGGTCGTTGAGATTTTATTCCGCTGACACGCGCCGCAAGTATGCAATACTTGTCGTGTAAGCTTAGCTGGTCGCGGCGCATAAAAGGATTCGCGTATTATTCTATATGTCTTTTCCGGTTCTGGATGTCCATATGCAAAGTGACACTCCCATATGATTTTTTTGGTAGATCCTAGAGGTACGAAAATGCGGTATGATGTTCCATCATGATGATATAGTGTGCCCCCCAGGAGTTTATATTGGGTCTTTTTTTTTGTTTTTCTTGACGAGTCCTTCAATTCACAAACTTTTGAGTCCTCTTCCTGTAGCTGTGGTTGTGCTGGTAGAGTTGCCTGAATCTCTGGTGTCCACTCATAGTTGAGAGCATTGATTATTACTCGTGTTTCACCCCGATTTTTTTTGTAACTTTCATCATCGTGTTGCCTGCTGAGAACATCCGCCATTATGTTTTCTTTGCCAGGTACGTGTTCAATTTCAATCTAGTAATCTTGGATTGCCAGTATCTATCGCGTTAACACAACGTTTACAAACTTGCATGTTTTTAGAAAAGTAAGGGCTAGATGGTCAGTTCTATTAATGATTTTCGCACCGTGCAAGTACGTGCGAAATTTTTGCAAGGCCCACACGATGGCGAGCAGCTCCTTCTTCGTGGTGAAATACGTCATTTCAGGTCCCCTGAGAGTCCTACTCGCGAGCGTAATGATCTCCTTTCCGTTATTTTTATCGAATTCGTACAGTACGGCTCCTAAAGCGTAATGACTCGCGCCCGTTTCTAGATAATACTCCTTTCTTGGGTCAGGAAAATAGAGTAGGACAGCCTCGCTAAAGAGTTTTTTAAGTCTTTCAAAACTGTCTTGTGCGGTTTTGTCCTAGATGCATTTCGCTTCTTCCCTTATAATTTTCAAAAGCAGGGTACTGTCTCGGCGGCATGTTGATTACTGAACTTCTAGTAAAAGTTTATGAGCTCAAGAAATCCGCGAAATTGTTTAACATTCCTTGGTGCTGGGAAATCATGTATGCTTTGTATGCTTTAAGGGTCCGGTTTGATTCCATCCGTTGTTAATAGAAACCCGAGGAATTTTGTTTCCATCCTAAAAAAATGAGACTTCGTCAAATTGAGTGTTAAGTTATTTTCTGACAGTCATTCCAGTAACTCTTCCAGGTGCTGGAGGTGCTGTTCAGGTGTCTCGGATGTTATAAGGGTGTCGTCTACAAAAGTGATGACGTGATTGCCTATGTCTTGCAGTGCATGGTCCAACCCTCTAATGAACGCTGCGATACTAGTCTTCAATCTGAAGGGAACTATTTTAAATTCGTAGCTCCTACCGTGGTATTGAAAGGCCGTGTATTTTCTTGACTCCGGGTGTGAAGGAACCTGCCAAAAACTACTCGTCATATCGAAGTTTGACATTATATCTATTCTTTACACTCCTGATGAAAAGGACTTTCGCCGTCTCTGGGCACTCCCAGTCTTCGATTAAAATTTCATTTAATTTTCTCGCATCGAGACAGAGGCGTACCGTTCCGTCCTTTTTAATTACCGGAACACTGGGGTTTATGTATGGGCTTTGGGACCTTTGTATTATGCCCATCTGTAACATCCATTGAACTTCATTTTCAACCTTCTCTCGGTGGGTCATGGCAATGGGGTAACTCCTACCAATGAATGGCAGTCCTTCTCTCACTCTGAGACTGTGTTGGTAAGAGGTTAAGGGGCCGGGTGCACGTCGAAATACCTGTCGATACTGCCAAATAATTTCGGCGAGTCCGTCTCCCGTGCCCTTGCTCAGGTTCGGACTTTCTGAGACTTTCTCTCTTACCTCCTTCGATGTGATGTCAATTGGTGAAACTTTAATGGCATGTGGTTCGTCCATTGTCGATGACTTGGGGCGTTTTGTGTCATTCTCGGTCGTGTACGTGACGAAGTTTACTTGTTGTTTTTCTCCTTTCTTTTTTGGACTCTCATCTTGCGTAATCTTCATCATTGGCTCCCCTTTTAAATGAGGAAAGGTCAGTGTTTTCGAGTTCAAGTCGATGGTGGCTCGGTGCCCATCCCGCACGTCAATTCCTATTATGCAAGTACGTGTGAGTCTCGGCACCAGAAATGGAATTCGTATTATTTTATTGGGCAATTGCACATCGGCCTAAATTTGTTTATTAAGCCGAGTTGCTTTGCCCCTCAGGGGTCCAGCGACCACGACACCTGCCAGTAGTAGGCTTGGGTATCGCTCAAATCTCTCTTTATGAGCATTGAGGACCTCCTCTGAGACACAGGTGATTTCAGCACCTGAATCGATTAATGCGTTGGTCAGTATACCTCCCACTTGGATATTGACCGCATAACACTTGGATTTTCTCTGAGCTTCTTTTGGGGGAGTTTCTTCCAGTAATTCGTCTCTTATGCTTCTTAGGACATGAGTGACGTATGTGATTTCCGACTCCACGTCAATAATATTTTCTTTCGGTTCTATTGACGTGGCTCGAGGTAGTTTCCCAAATCGGGTTGTTGTTCGATTGGGCATTCCTCTTGAGGTTCTGATTTGTTGGGTGGTTCCACCTCCATATTTCGGACACGGTAGGCGGTCTGTGGTTGTTGTCTCCAGGAGGGATTTGTGTTTGAGCCTCGTTGTGGCTCCCCACCTTAGCCCTGTCTAGGCCCTAGCTGGCCCCAATTTATATTTGTAGTGGGATTTTGCTGGGGTTGGTAGTGGTTTGCTTGTGGTCTACTATTTTTTTGTGAATAACCCCCCCCCCCCCGATTTGAGGACCACCAAGTGTTGGGATTGCTGTTGTTGTTATTCTTCTTCTATGTGATCAAAATCCTGCAGGAGCTCGATCAATTCCTCGAACTTCCGAATTCCCGTCCAATGATAGCATACTTGACTTCGTCAGTAAAGTGGCGCGCCAGTTTTTTGATGTTTGCATTTTCTTTTGGGCCATGTGTTAGTTCCTTGACGTGTGCCAGTATCTTCAGTGCATATTGAGCACGTGATTTGTCCCTCGTCGCTAGGTATCTTCCAAATTCCAGTCTTCCTTTTTATTTCATGCTGGACCTGTTCGTTTCAGTATCTCTGTCTGAATTTGGTTAAGAGAGAGTCGAAGTCGTAAATATCATGCTTCACTACCTGCCACCAGTACTCAGGTGGGCCTGATAGTGATCGTTCAGTGAGGTATTCCGAGTCGCAGGCACGTGCACGCACCGCCTCCCAGTACTGTTGCATTTGCCTTAAGTATCTCATGGGGTTTCCTTCCCCATTAAACTCTGGCAAAATGTACTTAATGTATGGTAATTGTTCTATAGGGGGTGTACTGTCCCTGCGCTCCACTTGTTGTTCGCTGATGCGCTCAGCTATTCGACTCTGTGCTGTCTGGAGACGGTTGATTTGGGCCTGTAGTCGGCTGCCACGCTCCTGCAAATTTTGGGTCAGGCAAGTGGTCGCTTCTAGTGGCTTGTTTACATTGGTCTCTATATCTGCTATCTGTCATTGTACCTCTCTTTCCCTAAGAGCGTCTTGCTTCTCTCTGTATTTCCTTTCCTCTTCCATGAGTTGCTGGGACATTCTTTCCATTTCCCGTATTTTCTGGTTGATTTGTTCTAGCCATCCTCCGGAGGGTGCTCTCTCGTTGTTGGTGTTTGTTGACGGTTCTTCCTGAGTATCCAACTCCATATTTATAATAGTGGAGTTGAGATTTACTTGCCCTTCTATTTCCGGACTTGTTCTTTTTGAGGCCCGTGTTGACCTGTTTATTGCTTTGCTCATCCTGCTGTCTTTTCTCATTTACATTTTAAATAAGAACTCCGATGACATCTGATCACTACAATAGTCACTGTTTATTTACGTCGCACTTTCTTATGTGTTCTCGAACGTATTTGTTTATTTTTCACAGTGGCACTTTTTTAGTTTTCTAAAAAATACGCACTTTCTCAGAGTATTTCGCAATACTTCTCGATTTTCATCGCTTCTTAGCCCTGCAAAATTTTCTGTGATCAAATCTAACTGCCCCTAATTGGTCTTACTTTGATTCACTGTACACTTTTGCATATTTGCCGCTGGCTTTTCGAAATCCTCTTTTTCTTTCAAGTAGTCTACGAGTCCTTGCATGCCCTTTGGGTTTGCTTTTTGGCTAGTCGGTGGTGAAAATTAAACTCGTTTTAAATTTCTATCCCATTAAAAAAATGCACTGATGGCCTTTTCAGGGTCCATCTTTTTAATCAAGTGTAATTTTCCTCATTACTCGTGCCTCACGTTATTGCGCCAATTGTAACCTTTGAGTTATATTGTCAGGTTAACTATATCGGGTGGTACGATTATACCTACTCAGGAGGTATTAAAGTTTATTAATTAAAGATTAGGGATCACACGAGATTGAGATTTACACTTGATTTTTGATATCAAAATACATTTATTCAATCAATCCTATTCTATCTAACATAAATTTGGGATCCTACTTCCCTAACTAAAATGTATCGCAGGTAAAATCTATTCATTCAATTATAACATCCACATATAAGATAAGTTTCACACATCTAATACAAGTACAATATTTCCATTAGAAATCTTATTCTAACAATGAAAGATTTTCCAAGTCGACACTACATCAACGTTACTATTCTCATTTAATTATCTAAAATCCAAAATCATTATTTTTTAAGGAACGATTGTAAATACCAATGATCGATTTTCGATTACAAATGCTAGCTCATATAAGTATCCTATACATCCCCAAATGAGGAAACTCTCAACTACATACAAAGAGTTTTAGATCCAATAAAAGATAAGAGAAATGAAAAACTATTCCTACAGTTTTTACATAATCAAATCTAAATCAAGTCAAAAATCAAAATTGTTTTGATATTATCCACGCTTAGGATTCATTTCGAATATTTTACAGTCGCATATCAATAAAGAATCTATGCTTTAAAAATGCATCACTATTTCACGAGGATGCCGGTAGAATCAGTCACTTTATTAAATAGAGTCTTTGCTCAAAAGTCGAATACAAAATAGTTTCATTCTGGTCGTAATCGAAAGGAATGCTTTAAAGCTGATATTTTCCTTTAAGGAGTTTCAAGAATTCGTTTTCTCTCGGAGCTCGCCTAGAAATATAAATGGGCCGAGTCGAGGTTCAGGTAGGTCAGTTTAAACTGGGAGATCGCTCTTCAAAAATTGTCACCTGTGTACTACGAAAGGCCAGAAATCACTACCTGGACAGGAGTTGGGAGTAGACCCCAATCCTCTCTCAGTGGTTTATCGGTTTTAATGACAGCTCAGTATCGGCTGTGTAAATAACGTGCATTTTTTTGAATAGATAAATGTTATATTACATTCATAAATTATGGGTAAAAAAAGAATTTGGGTGAATTATGTGAACATTTCTTATTTATCTATTGAACAGATATATATTCTGATCGATTTCATATGAATCTGTCTTAGAACACATTTAAGGCCATGAGTGCGTAACCTCAAAAAACATTTTTCACATTTTTTTCAAACCAAGTTACGTTCAGACGAGAAGCAATATCGAGTTGAAAATTTCGAAGACTGAGTAAAAAGCGCTAAAGAACGTTTGTCTGATCCTAAATTTTTATAATTATAAAAAAGTAAGTTCACATGTTTCGTGCACAGATTGGAAGGAATTAAATTATTCTAAAATGCAGCATGTAAGTATGGAATTGAAAATACCCATGAGGGGTGTGTCTACTGCTCGGATTAAGAGGAATTAGAAAAGTGGAAAATATGTTCGCCTGCATAGAATTCAACGCAAATGGCAAACGTTAAGGAAATAGAAAGAAATTGGTTTCGGAGGTAAACCTATTATTTCGTTGGGCACTCTCCCGATGGAAAATGAGCAATTCAAGAAAAATTGAATAATTCTCACTCTTTCATTTAAATTTGAAAATATTAATTTTTCTCTATTCTTTTCTTCTTACCGGGAACAATAACCGACACTTTACATATAGACTTTTTTTTCTCTATGTTTCTATAAGTCATTCATTGGAAGGATTTAAAAGATTTGTTCGAAATCTCATTTTGGTTGAAGTAATAAGAAGATTGGCATTCTCTTCAATTGTCTTCCATATTATTTTCCTCTGTTTTTTTATTGCCTAACCGCATACCTTTTTACATTCTCATCAGAAAATGTATTAGATTTGTGTAAAATTGACCGTCCCCCCGTTTCTGTCAAATGTCCACGTTTTGAGACCCACGGTCTGTCTGTCTGTATGTGTGTCTGTAAATTTTTAGTTTGTGGGCACGATGACTTTCGAAAGAATTGACTGATTGGATTGGCCTTTGATATACTCTTTTAGTGTTCTTAAATGAAGGTCAACTTCGTTAGACAGCCATTTCGGACAAAAATTCAAAAAAGTTAGAGCATTTAAAAAATTTTTAAGACGACTTTTTTTTTAAATTTACAAATTATATATAATAATATTTGACATTTAATATTTATTTGATTATTTATTTAATATTTAACATTTGAATTATATAATACGTAGAAGGTTGTATGTAGAAAATGATGTTGGAATATTATTATTCCAATTTTTGAGCCAAACGACGCGACATAAGAAAAAAATAGTCAAATAAGTAGAATTTGCGATTTTAAAAGGTCAAATGGAATTGATGTTGAACATTTCTCTATAGGACCAATCGTAAATCAAGAAAATTTTCTCAATGGCCTTTTTATCTATTTATTTGTATTTATTATACGGTGAGCGCAAAAAGCGAGTGGAAAGCGCGAATATTATGATGGGAATGTATTTCTCAAGGCCAATACAGCCTTAAGTAAATAAATTCACTTTCTCATTTGAAATTAAAAATAAATTTCGTAATTTGTACATGAAGAACATATAACATCGAGCGCGAAGCGCGGCGACCGAATCGCGTGCCCCAGGCGCGCTCAAACTTGCGCGCGAAGCGCGCGAAGAGAATATTTCTGCGTAACAGGCAGATTTTTCAAATTCTCATTCAGCCTCTCCATATCTCGCGAGCAAATTTTTATTATTTCAAATTGTAAATTATATTTTCAATTGCTATCCAAATACGATTTTCAAAACCCATGAAATTTGAACCTCCAAATTTTTGAATGATTTACTTGGGATTGGTTAACTTTTTCTGATAAAACACATTTTCTCCCAACTTGGAAAATGAATATCCTGGGAATAAATTTCAAGTTTTTTTTTCAAACTGAAAATTGCAGTTCTTACCGTGATCCGCAGTCGAGCCTCTTCCAATTTTAGGTTCCTGTGATTTTGAGATTGTCAAATTCCACATTCTATTTTTCGGAACTGGCTAAGTCTTCTCAATCTTACTTCTTTGGCCTACATTCAGAAATATTTTGACTCAGAAGTGGACTTTTCTTTCATCTTTAAGTGGTGATTTCGATTTTACAGAATGTTATTTCTCTTTCCTGAAAGATTACTATTTTTTTGGTTATCTAGTTTTGTACCGCAACTCTTCATTTTTCAAATCTAACAAAATTAATTTTATCAACTATAACTCTTTAAATTATCATAATTCAAAGCCGATGTAAAGAAAAAATATTTTTTTTATGTGGAGGCAAATATTCAAAATATATTCAAAATTTACTAATTTATTAAAAGGACTTTTATAAGTTTCAACTTCTCGGGTTGAACCGTGAAATAAAATTGTCAAATCATGGCAAGCAAATTAATGTATACAATATCACGATATTACTTGACTCACGAAAAAACAAAGTTAACAAATTTTCATTCCCATATTAGGAAAGCGTTAAACATAAGGCGTGAATATGGTAATTTGTCTTCATGATGCGAAACGGAAAATCTAGAATGCGAAAATCAGAAAAAGAAATTAATTCTAAAAAAAGTAATTTCTAATTCGAAGAAAATACTAATTTTAGCGGAGAACATCAAATTTCCAAAAGAGAACGTGAAGACAAATTAAATGAAGAACGTACAATTTGAAGAAAAAGTGAAAATTAATATAAATTCAATGAAGGAAACAAAGTTGAGGTAAAAGGCGTTGATGAATTCCCTAATGTTTATTCAATCCAATCACGAAATAGAATATTTTATTGAAAATGGTTGAAAACACTTTAAGGCGATCATTTCAATATCCTCTCAAAACTATCCTAAATGTAGTTGACGCATATGTACATAAAAACGATGTCAACAAAGCAATAAAGTTATTATTTGTGAATTCCTTTCAGGGTAAAGAAGTTAGTAATACTCTTAGACACGCCTTTTTATCTTCTGTACTCACATAAAGCACATAACATCGAGGTCAAATTCAAAGTTTTACAATCTGACTTTTTAAGAATAAAAATAAGCGATTTATCAGAATGTCACTCACCCAGAATGCGGAAAACCCGATAAGTGATTATAGAGGCTGCTTACAAGAAATCACTCTGTAAGAATCGTGATGCGAATGACGGTGGAAATCGTAATGCAAATTGCTTTCTTGATGAATGTGAGAAATGTCCAGGAATTGCGAGTTTTTAACAACTTCTACATCAATTATTGGAAGGAGAAAACATCGATAATGTACAATTCAGTACCTGGACTGCGATAGACAGGGTGACTTTACAAACTCAAAAACTCCCTAAAACAGGCCTCGCGAAAGAATTATTTAATAAAGTATTGGTTTCAAAACCTCATTCATCCATCTTCAAACCACAGTCGCAGTACTTTCAATTTAAGAAGAACAATCTGGATGAGGGTAAAGTCCTCATTGTATTGGATTTCAATGCAAATTACAAATACGCAGTTCAAGATGCATCACAAGCGTTTCATTTCAATAACAGCCAATGAACTGTATTCTCTGTAGTATATTACTTTATGGCAAACTCAGAACTAAAACACAAGAGTATAGTATTCTTATCAGATAGCGCACACCACGATACAGCTGCAGTTCGTACAGTCCAAAAAATGTTGATACCATATGTGAAACAAAGTCTTTCCGTGAAGAAAATCATTTATTTCAGCGATGGTGCGAAACTGTGTAAGCCAACTGAAGCCATTCTAACACCTGAATAATTTACTGAATGGGGTCAAAAGCCTTTTCAGAATATAACGACCTTGTTCTACAGTAGAAAAGAGCATGACAAAGTAAGTAGGTCTCTGAAGAGAAGGTTTGACAACGCTCCAGCAGTCCCACAAATATTGAAAAATCATTGCTCCGAAGTAGAAAAGGGTCGAACGCTATTGAATAAAAGGTACTCCAATGCGCCTGATGCTACCACAATTACGAGTATATATGAGGCCTGAACAAACCGTGAAAAGTACCCCGGTTAGTGAGAGGCAAGGAAACTCACGTTCAAAAAGCACCCCGAATAGTGAGAGGAAATTGTACTCACGTTTAAAAAGCACCCCAATTTGTGAGAGGCAAGGGCACTCACATTTAAAAAGCACCCCGATTCGTGAGAGGCAAGGGCACTCACGTTCGAAAAGCAACCCAGATTGTAAGAGTCAAGGGTACTCACATTCAAAAAGCACCCTGATTTGTGAGAGGCGAGGAGACTCAAGTTAAAAAAGCACCCTGATTCGTGAGAGGCAAGGAAACTCACGTTCAAACAGCATGCTGATTCGTGAGAGGCAAAGGGACTCACGTTCAAAAATCTCCCCCGATTCGTGAAAGGCAATGGTGAGTCAATTGAGAATCCAAATTTTTTGTTTAACTTCTGATGGTGACTAGTACATTGAGTCTGTTTCCTTCTATTTTGAAGATCTGATCATTGTTTTGTGATCAGCGACCTCGCCAAGCTACAAGTAATCATTTCCAAGCCGATTTCAGTCACTGAAAGCTGAAATGTTTGGCGTAAATCCGCCATATTGGATCCGCCATGTGGAATTTCGATATTTTGACTGCAGAATCTCAATCATCGACCACGAAAACCTTCTAGCAATCATTTACATATATACAGCCGCCATATTGGATCAACCATTTCGAATTTCGTAATGTGTCATATGGTTCGTCAAAGTACCTATACAAATGTAGAATTTAAGCCCAAAAGGAGTATTTCAGAACGACACTTTCATAATTTTTTTTAAAGTAAATTGTTCATCTATGTTTCTTCCTGAATCTCGACAACATATTTAGTCGGCCATATTAAATCTCAAAAACCACCCAATGGTTCTGAAAACTAGATAAAATTTGCTAAACTTTGAGCCTAAACACGATTTTTTCAAGTCAAACCAATTTTGGACAGCAGGGGTGTCTGGCTGAGAAAGAATGCCCCATATATATATATATAAATTCTTAATTTGAAGAAAGGGATAAAGTTCCATAAGCACCAAGAACAATCTGACGCATGGGGAGATCGAACATTCGAAATTTGACTTCTTTGGCACACCCTTACCTGTACAGTATATTTCTATTTGTTTTTATTTTAACTAAATGCATTTTTTTCGTTTACAGCTTTTGCGATCCAACGAACGTAATTAGTAGTACGCGCTTATATACGAAATTTTCCAGGTTTCTCACATCCTTCACCGAAACTGGTTATTCCGAAGATTGTCCAAGGATGATTCGGCTTTCGTGGATCTCTGCAAAGAAGGGGACCTCAACTATCACCGTTACAGGAATCCATTCTACCTCGCAAATCGCCAGCGCAGAACATGTTGTCTGTGATTCGGTAATCAACGTAGACATCCCGACACATTTGACTGGAAACAATTGGTATCCATAGAAACAAAAAGTAATTTTGAATTAGCTTCATAACTATAAGAAATCGTAACCTTTGAAACCAATTGCAATGCTGCCATTTTTGCCAACTTACATTCCCTTCTAGTCTCTGCTTTGCCAGTGGGTTTTAAATTTAGTGAGTTATGGTAACTCTGGTATGCGTACAAAGGAATAATGATTCAATTTCTATGTTTAAATATAAACGCTTAACTAAAAACCACTGGATATTGTATGGATACTTGCAAATCAGGCTAATAAGCTCTTATGTATCATTCTTACTAAGTTTAAGTTGATTTTCAATGAAAATTGACCAGAGCATTTCTTATAGAGGAGAAGGGATCTAACTAATGTTTCTGCTAAGACACCTTTTACACGATGCATATTATTCTATTTGAGTTTCCTGAATATTAATTGTATATAAGGATACAATTGTGGGAAAATTGGTTCCTTCTCGTCTAGTATACGATAACTTTATCCTGATTTTAGTAAAATGGCCATATTCCCATATGTGCAATAGCGGGTGCGGAATTGAGTATTTTTAATCAGTGACAGGTGCAGGTGTGCAGTTGGCAGTTTGCAGTTGCCTAGTTGTCAAGTACTTGCACTAGAAATTTTGCACCATGTCCAGGCCTGGGGCTTTCAGTTACTTGCCTTTTTCGAAACCGCAGAAACGTCTGAGTCTGTGATGTCAGTAGACTTCATTACAAAGTTATTGCTTGCCCTTTGTTTCTTTAGTTGGAACCACGCAGCGCCTAAATTGTTTCTGATTGTTTTTTCCCCAACGCCCGACCAATAGTTAGCCATGTCTTCCAACTGAAGAATTCCGGTGTCTTGCTGTATATTCTTCTCTTTACTTAGTTCACGATAGAACCTTCTTTCATCTACCTGAATGGTCTGATTTTGTTGCCTTCTTGCACTACTCTTATTATACCGAGGCATCCTAGCAGTAAGAACATCAAACCTCTGCTGATGGGAGTCTATAATCTCATCCAATATTGCTGGGTTAATGTCTCTATGTTTCGAGGGTGGATGATTTTAGTAACATGGTATCAGCTTTCTGGTTTTATTTTATTTCTTATATTGAGTCAATCGACTCAATTTGCTTCCTACTTTGCTGACATCCATATCTAACCTGATTTTCCATGGTGGATCTCGTTCCCTTCCTGGGACAATGACTGAATTTGTAGGACCACTTCTACGGTCCAACGTTCTAACGACTGTCACAGCTGCACAATACACAAGAGTTTGCATCTGTAACTCATTTAGTTCCGCATTCAAATACACAGGCAAACCCTTGTTGTTTATGTGCTCTATTAGTGCATGCAGTTGTGGTTCTAGTGGATCCGGTACTTGATCTTCATTATCCCTAGCACCTATGCCTTCAGCTTCAATTAGCTCTTCGTTATCCTTACCTTCTAGAGGGAGCTCATCTATAGGAAACTGTTATTCTACTTCCATTTTTATGGTAGCTATTTCAATGACCGCAAGTAATTTGATAACAGATCGTGGCCCTAGAACCATAGGGTTCTATCTTGAATTTTAGAAATCACTTGATTTTGATTTGTTTTCTATTATTTCACATATGTACAGAACAAATAAAAATCAAGTCACATTAAAAATTCACGATATAACCTTATGGTTTTAGGGTCACGAGATATTGAGCGTTTTTGATCTGTTAGATTCTGTTCCATTATTCTTGTGGCTAGATGCGGGTACTTAAGTAAGAAGAGACGATGATGATCTCTACTCACACTTTGCCCACTATTCTCTGCCAAAAAATAAAGGCGCATAACATTTCTGTTCTTATGGTATGTTCATTTTAGTCGCCTTCTTGATTGCTGAATCTCTGCTACTGCCGCTGGTTGAACCTGGCCATCTGCTTCTGGAAGATGTGGTGGTACTGGATCATTATGAGGTTGCGCAAGTACAGCAATAGCACGAACTTCATCTTGAAATTGTATCCCTTTTCGCGATTAGGTTAAAAATTCGCGCTTTCATAACAAAGACGCATTAATTCTTCTATCATTTTTGTATTCTAGTTGATGCTTTCCCACGGTTGGCTGCAAATCGCTAACGCTAGCCAAAGCATGCTCAGAAGGCACAGTTGATGTTCCACTGTTTGCCGTTTGTTGCAGATATTCTTGCTGGCCAGATTGTTGATCGGTGAAATCTGCCTGACCATCACGCAGCTCACCATCACTACCGTCCCGCATGCTATCGCCCCCAGCGGTGGCTCTAGGGGTGCTCGACGAACCTCGAAAATTGATCATTGTTTCAATATATTTCGTAAACTCTTCATTCTTTCCATTCATTTATTTCCTATATTCTTTTGTGTTTTAACTTCATCTCGGATGTTCCCGACTTTTTCGTCATAAATCACGGACTAAGTCAAGTGCCTGATGAGTTAAAGATGTTTCAATTTAATATAATGTTTGAAATCTCTAGCGACGATGATGTAGTAAGCAAAAATTTAGGCGTATGATGTTATTTGAAGTTCGTGCTTACACAGCGGCCGAGAGCATTGGAGGTGACATTATTCGCCTCTGAATGCTTTTATAGAGCTGCCATCTGTGACTCCATAGGTTTTCAGTCACCTACTTCCTGCTGGTCTAGAAAATTTCTTACAATGCTATTTGAACTGCTGCCGGTACCCTACTGACTCCTAGATGTTCGAGATGTTTAGTGCATCTTGCGTGCACATTGTCTGTAGTCGAAATCACGGGTGGACAATGAACGTAGAGCTCTGAACTTTAATTTCATGCATTATAAAGCTTTAAATACATTCTTTTAAGCATGCTAGAGTAAGATAATTCAATGCTATTCTATTTTGAGGAAAACCTGAAGACAAAATTCAATGCTCTTATCCTTAAGAGGGGTCTGTGCTGAAAACTAATTAGGTACTTGAAATTTTAGCTAAAACATTATATTTTCAAGAGCATACCCCTTATGAATTGAAAAAACGAGGACAGTCCAATAAAAAAAAGCCGCGAAAGCTAAACATTATTTTAAATACACGGATAGAAGGTTTCGGAGATGCAAAATTTGAAGCTCCCATATCAGGGTGGCCACTCAAACTTAAGAAAAAAATTGCCAGCTATTTCCTGGTTTTCCCTGTTAAAAATTATATTTTCCTTAGTTGACCTTCAAGCGATTAAAATATTGATTAAACAATAGTTATTGCTTTCTTTTATAAATTTTGAAAAGGATAAAACATTTTAGAACCCCAAGGTAAAATATATAATGTACATTATTATTGTAAAAGTGATTTTAAAAGCACTAATTTATTACAAGATAAACTATAAGTCGCTCGTAGTTTAGGAAATATTCACATTCTTGTGAAAAAAAGATCAAAAATGTATGTTTTGTGTTTTATGTCCAGACAGTGATCGAAACTGTGTAAATGTTATGTTTGAAGAAAAAATATAACACAAGCGCTTATGGCACTCGCCAATTTCAAATAAGTTCTTCTCGAAAAGCGGTTTTTCAAAGTTCCAATTTCAAATGAGCCTCGGTGCCTCGGTTTTTCAACCTTGACTTCTTATGTAGCAAATTACATCAAATGGACTATCAGACAAAAATATGCGTTCCGGGCCTAAAATGTTGACACTTTATCGACCATACTATATGCTCCTGAACATAACTCTATACCGACAAAGTGAACTCTTCTTTTGCAAAACGTCCCAATTTATTTACGAAATATTTAGAGCATCCATAAATTATAACTTTATTATAGCAATTATTAGTAATTATGTATATAAATAAAATTAATACAAATTATAAGATGAATATCTAAAATTAAACTTCTAATTTATAAATATAAAAGAAACTTCATTATTTGAACGAGCTATCAACATATGCCTCAAATTCTAAATTATACTTAAGTAAATCATAGAAGGAGCATTCATTTTTGAACGAAACATGTACTTGAAAATCTGACGTAAATATAAAATGATATTCGATTTTTTAAGGGAAACGGTTGGTAACACTGAGCACAATTCAAAACACATTTTTTTCGAAAAGCGAGACGATATTTATTGCAAAATTGCAAACAAAATAAAAAATTTCATGTTCTCAAAAAAATTCTCGGCTATTTCGCTTGGTCAGCTGAGCGGAATCTCGTTTCCTCTCCTCGCTGCTGCGATTGCGCTCTTTGAGCAAGATTTCTTTTTCTAGCAGCTGCGCTCGCGCGCTTTGAGCAAGATTTTTCAAGCTGTTGCGCTTGCACATTACGATTCAACATTACTTTCCAGGACTGCCGGAATCATAACCTTATGTCATTATGAGTTGACACTTGGCACTTGACCATAAATTACTGATAAATTACCGACAAATTACCATGAATTACCAAAAATTTCAGAAATATTCCGGAACTTCTTAGATACCTAAAATTTCCGGTAATTCATAAAGGACCCCGCACACAATACATAGGTAAATGTCTTTCGGTGGATTTGGCTGAAACTTGGTAACATTGTAGGTTATAAGGGTCTAATAATATATCCTTAATAACATTTTTTTTTTAATGATCAGTTTTGGCGCTATACGGCGCCCACCGCTCAAAATCAGTGCATAGGATATATCTGCATAGTATTGAGTGCAAGAACAGCGACAAAACAAGAATCACACATAAAAATTTGGTCAGCATTGCGCCCGCTTATCTCGATAACTCTTACAGTGCGCTTCTCGTAACAGCCGAACGCTAAGCGCTAAATATTTCAAATTAACTGCAACACTCACAGTTTGAAAGCAACAACGGTGCTAAAATAATGTTAGCTTTAAGTGCGTTAATAACAGTCATATGAAGCGCCCGCTCCTTGCAACGTTAGAACGCGAAGCGCTCAATATTTTCAATTATCTGCAACATTCACAGTTTAAAGGCAGCAACAATCCTTAAGTAGGGTCAGTATCAAGTGCTATTGTGCCAGTCATGTATATCGTCCACTTCTAGCAACGTTCTAACGCTAAGCGCTCAATATTTTTAACTAACTGCAACATACACAGTTTGAGGGCAGCAACGGTGCTAAAATAAGGTCAGTATGAAGTGCTATTGTGCCAATCATGTATATCGTCCACTTCCAGCTGCGTTCGAATGCTAAGCGCTCCATATTTTTAACTAACTGGAACACGCACAGTTTGAGAGCAGCAACGGTGCTAAAATGAGGTTAGTATTAAGTGCTATTGTGCCAATAATGTATATCGTACACTTTTAGCAGAGTACGAATGCTAAGCGCTCAATATTTCAAATTAACCTCAACACTCACTCTTCGTGGGCAGCAACAGTACTAAAATAATGTCATTATCAAGGGCAGTAATGGCAATTATATAAATTATGGGCAGTATCAAATGCTATTGTGCCAGTCATATATATCTCCACTAAAAGCAACGTTCGTATGCTAAGCGCTCAATATTTTGAATTAACTGCAACATTTACAGTTTGTAAAGTCATTGCCAAAAGCAGTAATGCCAATCATGTATATCGCCCACTTTTCGCAACGTTCGAACACGAAGCGCTCAATATTTTGAATTGAGTGCAACACTTGCAAATTGAGGGTAGCAACAGTGGTAAAAACAGGTCAGTATCAAGTGCGATTGTGCCAATGATATATATCGCGCGCTTCTTATTATGGCCGAACTCTAAGCGCGCAAGGTTTTGTCATAACTGATACAATTACTGCTTTGAGTGGAGAAATGGTGCAAAGTGAGCTCAGTACCATGTGAGATAATTCAATCATTTATATCGTCCCCTACCCGCAACGGTCGAACGCTCAGTGCTCAATATTTTGAATTAACTGCAACACTGACAGTTTGAAGGCAGCAATGGATCTCAAATAAAATCAGTATCAAGTGCTATTGAAAGAATAAAGCATACAAGCTTGGCTACCAGTCTGCATCAATACATTAAGCGTTGAGTAAGATCATGTTCATTAGGTACTATTTCGTTATGAATAGACTGACAACATTTGAAACATGTTTTATATTCCTAAATGTAAGAATGAGAGGTGACTAATGGAATTCATCTTAGCACAGAAAGGCGATTTAGCATTTTGTAGGATTATCATCGACAACTATGCCAGCCACCTTGCTCAGATAGATATTCTCTGTCACAAACGTAATAGTATAAGTTATTTCTAAAATTCTTATACTAATATATATTTGGGAGTCTGGAAATTAATTATTATTTTTAAGGTATAATTACATAATTGTTTGAAAAATCATTGAAGAAATCATTTACTCCACCAGAACCGACTATGTAATAGAGACGTCATAAAATGAAGGAAAGGTTGTTTAATATTATAAGAATGAAAATATTAAACCTGTAAACTAGTTCTTATTAAGTACTTAGAATAAATGAAATACACCATTTACATTTTTTTCACACGGAAACTGAGTGAAGTTAGTTACAAGTAATAAAAAACTTCGCCTTTGTTATGAAGCTTGTGAATAGCTTCACTCAGTTCATGCGTCAAAATAGTCTTGGTGGTGTATTTCGTTTATCATACTTAATACTTCAACATATAATTCTTTTAACGTGTAAAAACCGTCAAGTAGAAAACGAAACTAAGTTTATGTGAGTTTCGTCTCTTATAGTGGTAAGTATTTATATAGTTCCAACGTTTGTATGACGTGTTTATTAAAAAGTCAATTGTGGCTGAATGATTATTCTCATAAAGTGATTTTTCCAACAATTATAATAAAATTCTACATTGAAAATAATCCTGTATTTCAAGATTCCTGAAGAGACATTTCAATATGGCTTTCACAAATCATCTACATTACTACGTTTGCGACAGAGCATATGCTCCTGGACAGATGGTTCGCATAGATGACAATGAAAATGCTAGTAAATGCGAAATCGCTATTCTGAGAAGAAATGGATTCAATAGGCCACAACTTATCATTACGAATATCACGAGAATATGTTTCAACTGTAATCAGTCTATTCTTAATGAAATAGCTGCAGTTGAAGGTGAACCTTCTTGTATGAGACTTAACATATTGACTCAAAATGGAAGTCAAACTTGTATGTTTTGCAATACTGAAATTGATATACGCAGGCTTTCACTAAAATGCAGAGTGGACTTTTTCATTGTACAAAATATCTATATCCCCAATAATGTCAAATTTTGCAGAAATCATTTAAATGATAATGACTTCATTCCAAAGCATTTGTTTTCTGGCTTGTGTTCTATTTACAGACCTTACCTTATCCCAGGAGAGCAATTGCAAGCATTTCTAGAAGGCCTTCGTGATGTAGCGGAAATCAGACGAGGTTCGAAGATGAAAATAGTTTCACTGATAACGAATTCGAATCCTTTGCTCCTGTGACAAAAGAACAGTTTCTAAAATTGTTTGCTTATTGTGACAGAGTAACCAGTCAAGAAAGGTACAGGTACATCAGCAAGAATGACCTTTTAATGTTTTTGTGTAAAATGCGATGAGGGCTTTCTGACGACTTTTTAAAAGTCATGTTCCAATATTCGAGTAGACAAGTTGTGAGTCTTGCCATTACTACTGACAGGCAATGACTAATGCAAGGCTTTGTTCCTCGTAATATTGGATCTGATGCTCTCACGCGACAACAGTATATAGAAGGGCATGTCATTGAATTTGAAAATGAATTATACAACCCAGAGCCACAAACTCCACAGGTAATTGCAAAAATTGATGGTACCTATGTCTATATACCAAAAAGTACCATTTTTCAATCTCTTCGGCAGTCATACCGTGTTCAAAAGGGATGGCATCTACTTAAGCCTGTTTTAATTGTAGCAGCAAATGGCTAAATTCTAGACATACAAGAGCCTTATTTTTCGGATAGTCAAAATAATGACGCTGCAATTCTACGAAACGAATTTGAGAGAGATGCTGAGAAAATGAGACAGTTGTTCCAGAAAAATGACATTATAATAGTAGAAAGAGGTTACCAGGATGTCACAGAGCTACTGGCTTGTCTCGGTATCAAATGGAAAATGCCAGCACATCTACTACCTGGACAGCGACAACTTTCTATGGAGGAAGCCAATGATTCGCGTTTGGTCACGAAGTCAAGATGGATTGTAGAGGCTAGGAATTGTCACATTAAAACAATATTCAAATTCTTGGACAATACTGTGCCGATTACGCATCTTCCAAATCTGAGTGATTTTTATCGCATCGCTGGTGCAATTATAAACAGGTATCATTCTCTCATTACCATGGAAGGAGCTAATATAGATATGGCTCGACAATTGCCTAAAAAAACCAGAGAACCGAATGTGCTTCAAGCCCTGGTGGAGGTTGAGGGACTGCACACACAAGACGCTCAAAGATGGGTTTGCTTGAACTCTGAACATATACCCGAAATCCACTTTTAACTCCGAACTATTTGAAAGAGCTGACTATTGGGACATTTCAAATGAAATTAGCCCTATCCTATGTACAGGACAAAATGTAGAGGGAAGACACAGATGAGCTCCAGGTTGAAATGTTAAGAGATGCAGAGAGGATACCAAAAGCTGGATTATTAAGGATAAGAGTGTACTCACGATTCCGCAACGCAGGAATACATTAGTTATGGATCGCATACCAACCTACTAATGAAGATGACGGAATGAATGACGAGGAAGTGAAACTCGTGTAAGGTTACTACTGTACGCGTAAGTCTGGTGCTCGAACTGTTGGCACATGTGCACACATTGCTAGTGTGTTGTGGTTCTTCGGGTATGCACGTCATGAACAAAATATTTGATACCCCTCGACAAGAGTAATGCATGCAATCAATGATGCTGTCAATATGGCGCAAGAAGAAAATCTCCTTGACGTCATAGATATTTGAAAATATATCTT
>JAUMHM010000071.1:12984258-12995157 GCA_032362435.1 Melikaiella ostensackeni | reverse complement strand
AATAAACGTCCATAAATTGCTTTCAGCGATTTGAATAGCTATTATCAAAGTGGAAGTAAAACAACAGCCTTCTACTGGTGATATCTTGGAATTATTGAAATTATTGATGGAATTGAAATTACTGGTGAAATATTGGAAGGCGCGGATAATAGTGAGGTGATTCAAGATGACGACATAGGTGCTAGAGATAATAAGAAACATGTACCGGGTCCATTAGAATCACATTCGCATATTAACGTTCCCGCTGATGTAAACAGCAATATCCCAGAAAAGATGCAGCACATTGAAAGGAGCTTTGGTGGAGCTTCACTACAGTTCAGAGGTGTAGAACGAACAAAATCTAAATTACATAACATAAACACAAAGAAACAATATAACAAAATTCAAAATAAATTCCAGTGGATTGTGCAACGGTAGCAGTCGTTTGAATATTGGGCCGTAGAATTGGCCAACAAGTGCAGTTTTTGCCATGCCAGTGGGCTCGTCCTCCCTCGGAACATTGAGACATTGACGCTATCCATATTGGATGTGATTATGAACTCTAAACGGCTGAGAATTGGTGCTCCTGCTGCTAGGCTGCGTCAGTACAATAAGAATAGTACACAAAATCAGCAAACTCGAACCTTCGATATAGATGAAAGAATGTTCTATCGTGCTCTAAGTAGAGAACAAAATATCCAGCAGGACACCAAAGCTCCTCAGTTAAAAGATATGACTGACTAGTGGACAGGTGTTTGGGAATAATAAGCATGAGCAACTCAGGTGCTGCGTTGTTTCAGGTGCAGAAACGAAGGGCAAGCAATAACCCTGTAATGGAGTCAACTTACATCATAGACTCAGACGTTTCAGCAGTTTTGGAAGGGAAAGGTAGTTTGAAAGCCCCAGGTCCGGACAAGGTGCACAATTTCTGGTACAAGTACCGGACTAGTCTGCATTCTGCCTCTGTAAGGTGTCTCCAAAAGAGCTTCGAACATCCAGATCTGATGCCAGGCCTTATGTTCAAGGTACCACGCATATGTTGCCCAAGAAACCAGACGCTCGAAATTCAACTTAATTTCGACCAATAGCTTGTCTCCCAATGATTTGTAAGTGTCTCACAGCTCCAATTGCAAATTATGTCTCCTCTCATTGCAACGAGAATAATATCCTAACAGAAAAACGAAAAGGATATTGCGAAAACTCTCGGGGCACTTTTGACGCTGTCGCCTTGACGCAAGCTAGGAAAAATCAAAGAAACTTGCACATGGCTTACATTGACTAAAAACAAGTGTTACCTTCGGTACAGGATTACTATTTGCTTAAAGTTTCAAAAGCTTACAAGATCTGACCACGTATCATCGACTTCATACATCGTGCGTTGACGCTTTGGCAAACAAGAATCGAGTACTTTGATCATGGGCAACCAAGTGTTCATTCGCATCATGACGATTAATCCGCATTACGACGGGTATCATTTAAGGAGACTCCTTTAGTGAATTGTGGTTCTATTCAGTGTTCATGACCTGAAGCTACGGGCTAGTTCAAACCAGAAGGTAGAACGAAAGACCCATGTCACAAAACAGTTTTTCAATGTCATCCACATGGAGAAGATACTAGATAAATGCAGAACAGTGTATTCAATTAGAGGACAATTATAGACCGCAGAATTAGAGGAGGAGAACAAGGATCACATCGAGGCAATGACCGAGAGTGAGTCATAGTATGAATATCTGGGTATTCTCAAGTCGAAAGATATTCAGCATACAATAGTTGAGAAAAGCCTAATGATTGCCTTTGCTGAAAGACTCAGAATGATTTTCAAGATTTCTCTCAATGCGGCCAATAAAATCAGGCCTATTTATAACTATGCTGTCCGTGTCCTCACGTACATTCGTGGGCTCATCAAGTAGTCGAGAGGCGTTGTAGGTGTCAAAAAACTGTGTATATCACAAGTAATACAGTCACGAGACTATCTTAACAGCAAACTAGGTGTTGCACTGTGCAACAAAATCTGTGAAGCAGATCTCGATTTTACGCCCTTGAACTTTCCCTCAGACGAAGCCTTGAGTATCAGGGCAAGAAGCATGGAGGAATGAGAAACGCAATGGAGACAAAAAGCTATCCAGGCGAGCACCCTAAAACGTAAGATTAGCATAAAGCGGACAGAGAGGCATTCAAAATCTGACTGAAAGTGGGCGTCCTGTTTCTGACGGCGGAGGGATTTGGGATAGATTCAAGACAGTGTTTCCGGCACCAGACGCTGCCGCGACTACGTTTTACATCTCTGCGTGGTTCACAAGTGCTGATTGTGTGGAGATACCAATGAATCCATCGAGCACATTATTGACGGTTGTCGCGTAATGGCTCAGAGAGACTACATACAGAGACATCATGATGTAGCGGAAATTAAACACCAACATCTTGCCCTAAACCTAGTACTCTTGACAGAATGAATGCCCTTTTCAGAATACATTCTAGTGCTCATTTCAGCAAACAGAGACTACATCTAATACTGGCATGTAACTATTCGGACGAATCATTACATCCGAGCCAATCGACATGACATCGTGATGCGTGAAAAAAAAGGTGGAGAAGCCTATATCATCGACATTGCTTGTCCACTTAACCGGAAGTTGCAGGCAGCCTATGCATGCAAGACTCATAATTATAGCGAGCTAAGACATAAAGTAGATACGATTTGGATGAATGTGAATCATGCATATATCAATCCTATTATGATTTCAGTTGTAGGCAATGAGCACGCAAGATGCACTGAACATCTCAAACATTTAGGGGTCAGTAGGGTACTCGCAGCGGCTCAAAAAGTTGTTTCATTAAACACCTGTCACACCTCAAGAGTGTTCTCAGACTATCAGGAAGTAGGCGACTGAAATACTATGGAGTAAAAAATGGTAGCTCTAAAAAAGCATTCGGAGGCGACTAATGTTACCTTTAACGCTCTTGGTCGCTGCGTAGGGACAACAGCGGTCAACGGCGAACTCCACACTACATCATACACGTAGTTTAATACTCATTTCAACATCATCGCAAGAAGAAGTATGTCGATGTTTATTATTAGACTCAAAAAATTTCTCGGACATACTGTGCTGTAACCATCTGAAGCCTGACATATGATTTTTTTTTCTATTTCTTTTTTAACTTAGTCGACGTCTGATTATTTAGATTCCTCCTTAAGCTGTAGGTACTCCTATTATACCCTTTTCTACAGCCCAGTCCGTGAATGGTCGGGTCAAAATTATGTCAGACTACCCGATATGAACAATTTTGCATATCGTTTTCATGAGATCACCTGATTGCATTATAAAAATGTGCCCGTGACTGATGATATAAACTGAAAGAGCCTTATGCAAAATATTTAGTTTTGTACAAGTATCCAACTCAAAAAGTGCCTTCGACATATTGGGCTGTAACCATCTTGAAACTCAGATATAATTGTTATATTTATTATCATTTGAATATCTATACTCAAAATATCATGATGCCTCAAGGTTTCTTGACTCAAATCTGTCGAATTTCGTTCATGAATCTGCTCGTCCCAAAATTTCGGGACAACTAGCTGAATTTATGAAAAAAATTCAAATGCTTATCCCGATTTTCGGGATGACGAGACATTTCTCCATGTGAGTGACATTGATACATATACAGGTATTATATTTCTTTATAATGCATAATCCTGTGTACGAGTATTATGAATATATTTTTCTAACAGCTATATTCTTTTTTGTTTCAGGTGAGTTTCTATTGTTCATGTAACTGTTTATTTTCAATGTACCCAAAATTTTGGCGAGGAATGTACATGTATGCCAATTTCTGAATAATTATCTTCTGGCTCCTATACTTTTTTGGCACACGGTGTAAGAAGTCTTGTAATGCCAATTGTTTTTTGAGAGCATTTCTTCTAGGTTAAAATATTTCATATCTGGGAGAATTTGAGTTGAATGTTCACAAATTATTCGTAGCTCTCCGTGTTATGAAAAACATACAGGCCTCACAACTTCCAGTTTTTTGAGACATTATATCACTAGAATTATTCGACCTGTTTCATTCTGGAAAGTCTTATTGAAATTCAATAGTTTTCTATTGAATTGTGCCAAATATGATAAATTTTACAGATAAATTTGAAGCTTTTTCTGACACAGAAATTCTGAAAGTTGTAACGTTAAATCTGTCTTCACCGTTACTTCAGGCTCACGTTCCTTATGACAAACTGAAACACTCTAGCATCTAGGAGTAACGGAAGGGGGTATGGGTTAGCCTCTCCAAGATAATTCTTGAGCTGCAATAAACTTTCACACGTTAATAAAGAACTCAGGAGATCATGTTTGAAAAGTCATGCAATAATTATTGGAGAAATTTAAGGCGGGTTCCGTAGAAACTTTACAGAAATCGGTAGCACATGATAGGAACCATGTTTGAAAACTGAATATTTGTAGAGGCGTGTTATGATATTAATTTAGCTTCACGCCATTTCATCACTTTCATTAATTGACAATATTTCACAATTTGAATCAGACTATTCTATAACATTAATAGATAACCTAAGTTAGGCACATTTGTTCATCCGACATTTCAAGAGCGAATAGCGAGAGTGAATTTTGACTTGAGTCGAATCATTGACGAGAATTTGAAGCTCCTTGGCTTCAAATTTAGAAAGAAAAATGAAGGAAATTTGAGTGCTACGAAAACGACACGTTGCATCGAGATCTTAGACGAATGAAATAGAATGAAATAGCAGCGTTGGCTGGCTAAGATTTTGCCATGTCACAAAGTATGTACAAATGCTATTAATTTCAAAGCCTAAAAATTCAAACCAAAATCACAAGTTAATTGAGTTTCCTCGTGAATGACGTTCTAACCTGTGTATGGTCGTTACGCTTGTATTAATAACATAAAAAAACTCACTTATAAATAATAATTTTTCAAATTCCAACCTTGAAGAATGAAAACATTCTTTGAAACACACTTTTTGAAAATTGAAAACATTTTGTGATACAAATGACGAATAATATATCATAATACTCCAAAACTGTATGATGTTTTAATGGTACATATGTTTTGAATACGAAATATTTTACTCGTCTTTGATGAGCAAATATTTTGTTTTATGACAGAACAATTCAAAATTAAACAATTTAAAAATATGTGGTACTGACCGTGTGTGCAATTCTGTATTTGAAAAAATAAAAAACCAAGTTAAGCTTACCCCGGAAGGGATTTGCCTTAATGTATACACTGAACGCTCAACTCCGCAGCGCTCACAGCGCCTCTTTCTCCACACTTCAGATTCTCTCATCCACAACCAAAATTCTACGAATGTCATAAGCCAGTCTATCGAAAACCAAGAATCCAGTGTAAAATTCAAAGCTAAACCATTGTCAACAGCTGTATTTTGGTGATTGTGGATTCTTTTTTGTTAAAGCTCTTCGACTTTAGCGATAGCATTCTCATCACGTGTCTCGCACTCTGCACTCAATTAGAGAATGTTAGAGACGCAAAATTTTATGTATTATGTTGAACTCTATTATTTATATATTTGAAAAACTTCTAATTCATGAAGAGTAAAGTTTAATTAATTAACTGAACTTCGGTTTGAGGTGGATAGTATTGTCGTTAGATATGATATTGCATCTTTTCGGTCAAACTTCTATCATTGAATAATTTTTCGTATCTCGTGCTGTTTATTTTTTCAAAAATTTAGGTTTTTCACATTAAATGTTAATGTTCACGATTGAAACGAAAACTATGCGTCTTATTAAACAACAGTCTGGAGGAAATTTGTAGAACTCTTCGAGATAAACAATTTTTTGGGTAAAATTTTTTCGAATCTTTCATAGTTTGACCGGAAAGTGGATTTTTTTATTTTTAATAACATTTTCCATGATTAAAACGGAAACTATGCGTCTCATCAAAAAAATATCCCCAAGTGAATTTGCAGATATTTTTGAGATGAACAATTTTTCTTTTGAACATTTTTTTCACGTCTGGTATTTTTTTGCTAGAGAGTGAAATTTTGTTTTTTAATAATATTTTCACCAATTGAAAGAAACGCAACGCATGTCATCGGAAAAATAGTCTCAATCAAATTTGTAGAATCTTGTAAGAAGAGCAATTTTCCTTCTTATCGTTTTTTTCATACCTTGTATAGTTCTGCTGGAAAAGAGAATTTTGTTTTTTAATTACGTTTTTCACGACTAAAACAAAATTTGTACGTCTTATCGAAAAACTAGACCCCAAAAAATGTTTAGACCTTTTTACCGTGTATACAGAAAACAACGACAACGATTTGATTGGATTATATCAAATTTGAAAGAAATGATCCGAATTGAAGAGAGTTTCGGCTATATCAAGCGGATTAAGGAGCACTCAAATGAATTCAAGAAACTTATGAAGAATTCAATGAAATTCGACGAAATTGAAAAAAAAGTTCTGGCAAACTTAATGAAACTCAGAAGGATTCACACGAGTTCGGAGTAATTCAAGAGAGTTTATTGAAATCAGTGTAATTCATGGAATTCAGTGAAATTGAATGGGTATTCAGTCGGCTCCCAGATAATTCAAGCGAAATCAAGATGTCGAATTATCAATGGAAGAAAAAAGGTTGATTTCTACGTCATGTACCTTGTAAACGGTCAGTGCTCGAACTTGTAAGGGTATTTTCAGAGTCTCATGTTCAAAAATTACCCAGATATGAATGGCTATCTATTATTAACGAATAAATCATTTGTATAAACTTATAAAACCAAAAAAATCTGTTAGGATCGATAAAATTTAAGGCGCCAGCCACTAGCAATAATGAATCATTCATCGGCTCAAGAGAAAGAGAAAGAAAAAAGACACGAGGCCGACGATAACTCCTCACATACAAGAAAGAAAAAGGCTTAAGGCTCGCAAAACTCTAGAGGGATTCAATTTTTGCCCTTAAACTACAAGGAAACTCAGGACGTGGATTGACCCGACCCAAATAAGCGAGACCACATTTGGGAACAACCAAACTCATTGTATGTTTCAATATTGTTGAAGGATTACAAGCTTTCGATTAAAATCTATAAAATTATCAAAAAAAGATAGAAGGAAGTCAACACACGAGCACTACAAAAAAAATCTCCATCTTGCCATTCTATAGCAAGCGGTCGAGCCCATTATTAAAATTCTAGTGCTAAATTTCGACCACGTGCTTGATTCTAAGAGACACAAGAAGATGTATTTCTAGGCCCGTACTTCGAAATTGAACCACAATTTTCATAAAATCAGTTCAAATTTCTTGATAAGGACACTAACAGAAACGAGAGGAACATTTGATTCTAGGACACCCGACATGATTGCGTGAGATTATTTTGAAGAAAAGGTATACCGGGTACCGCACAGAGAGCACCTAGTATGACGAGTCACTTTGGCGGTAATTCATTTTCTCTACAAAGTAATCAATTTTATCACAGGATGTCCGCCAAAGCGGTTGCCAAAATTAAAAGAAGACATACCTCTACTTTGGACACATATTGCGTGACCGTACCGCACTTAGCGTTGATTGTTCGGGCGGGTTTGCTCGTTTCTCTGGATTCAGGGCTGGCCCATCAGAGAACGCCTATAGTGACCTAGGAATACGCCAAGCATGAGCCAGCAGTTGCCCGAAAATTATCATGGCCATCGGATGTACGTCATCTGTCCTAGCAGCAGAATAGAGAGACAAATTTTACAAAGGTTTGGATAAACTACACGTTAGGCACGGGTCGTCGTGAAACTTACTTTCAGTACTTCTATCAATCACAAGCACCAAGAGAGAGCTTGCCAATTGCAGCCACGTGCCGGTGAATGGCTGTTTTCACCATGATCCAATGAATACATGGTTTAGCCACTCTAGCTCCCTGATTCGTGATAAGTCACGCAACCGCACAGTTTTGCCATTTTGTTACCGTAGCCGCGCAGTTTGAACTTGAGGCGTACCTCTTTGTCCGACAAAACATTATAGGAAAATCATTATATATAGGAATATATAATATATAAATAGTGAAAGAATAAATGCCAAAAAATAAATAAATTACAAAGGAGTGATTTTTCGTAAAACACTGATATGAAAATAAATTATATGAAGAACAGAATGGTAGTTTGTAAATAATAGTGAATGAGTGTGGTATAGAAAAAGCGTAAAAATTTGGATTTTCATGAGAATTAATAACATTTTGAAAATCTCCGTTTAACAGTGTATAATTGTATAATGAAACTTAAATGCTATTAGTATACGTAATTCTCAGGTCTACTTTTATAAAAAGAAATCAAGCTTTCTTTCATCTTCGAAGTTTCAGAGAGAGAAAAGTTTCTTGACGAATCACCATGTAATGCAATTTGAAAAGTTGAAAATAATGACCTCGATGTAGATGTTTTTATGTCAAGGCTTATCATTTTTACATTAATTAGGAAATACATGTTAATATTTTTAAATTTCGACAATCTTTCATTTTTAAAAGTATATTATATAATTATATATATAATATTATATTGCAGGGTTACGCCAACAAAATTTTTCATTATTTTCGAAATGTCTTATGTTTTTATTAAGAATAAGAGAGGTTTTTTGTGGGGTAAAATGTGATTTTTTATTATGTATAAATTTAATTCATAACGTAATAGAAAAGTTCGTAAAAAAAACAGTAAACAAGCGAGTATATCGAGAATTGTAAATAAAACAGATCGTAATAATAATATATTATACACGAGTACTTAATATATGTCGATCAAATTTTTCTCCAAAAATTAGAAAAAAATATTTTTAAATAAAAATAAAATAATGTTTATAATTTTATGTTTGGTATGAACCACATAATGTAATTTGAATAATTTCATTCATCCAATACTTTCCCAATTTACTTATATTTTATATATATGTACCGATGTTTGTGCGCAGGGAGAGGTTATGAAATACTTAAGCTGAAATTATAATTCATCCATATTTTTCTCGAACCATCTTCAAGTTTACAACACATTTTACTAGTCCTGAACTATTTCAAAACCTTAAAATTAGAAAAAAATTTCATTCTTTTCTTTTACTTCACTTAAATTTGCCGCCTCTTTGAACCAGTATGGCGAAACTGTGCAGCTTCCTTCTGATTAGATGACTTTTTTTTATCTGCGCGTGGCTAGACCATGTATTTCTTGGATCATGATAAGGGTTACTTTGCCTTCTATATGCGTTGCTGTGCGTAAATTACGGTAACGAAAGCATAGCATAAGGGTTGCTTTGCCTTCTTTGATACCATTAAAATCTCGAAATTTCGTGGAATTGGCGAAAAAGTTTTTAGAAAACTCAAATTGAAGGGCACAATCAATTGTCAGTTACAAATTGGAAATGTGTGCAGGAGGTGTTTAATATTTATTATTGAGTTAAGAAATTTGAATATTGGGTTGAAAATTTTATTTTGAGGAACATAATTTATAAATATGTATGTAGGAAGCCTTCTTTTAAATTCGAACTTAGCAATTTATTATTAATTAATATCTAATTTACAATTGTTTCGCTTGCAAATGTTCCCTTTCTGCTGCTTTTATCTAAAAATTATTGTACTTTGAAGGCTTTTACCCTGAATTTGAATTGTGCAAAGTTTATTAGCAATTAATAGTTTCTCATTACAGCTTTTAGAAACTTGGAAATTTAAATAATTTTCAAATAAATCCCTCAGTAAAAATTGCTCATTGTTGAGTCCTTGCAGCTTAGGATTTTTTTTTTGAAACCTTTTAACTTCTAAGCTTTTTCATTTGCAGATTTTCGATCGTCAACCGTTCGAATTTGAATTGATCAAATCTGGAAGGGTTTTAATTCATAATTGTTTGATTAAACACTCGTTTTATGTCAAATACTTCCAATGAATATAATTAAAGCAATTCTTCTGATATGAATCATACAATTTTTTACGTTCAAATAATTTTAAATTTTTTCATTATTATAATTTACTTTTGAAAGTATTCGGTTGTAAATGCTTGAGTAAATTCTAAAAATTTGTAATTTTTAATTTCATTTAAATTTTTTCAGATCTATTTTCCTATTAAATTTGGATACTCTCCTTTCAATGGGAAGCAGAAAACTTCTTGCAATGTAAGATAGTATTTCTGTAACTTCTACGAAAATATTGATGAATGTATATAAAATTTTCCAAGAATTTCGACGAATATATTATGTCAGAATTTTTAAGGATATTTCTACGAATTTTTCTCTATAAGTGTTACTTTTTATATTTATTGAAAAATACATAATTTTTGAGAATACACAAAACCGATCATTGAAATTATTGTGAATTATTGCAGTCACTCGTAAGCGTTTGTAGAAATTCGTAATTTTCTACTAAAAATCTGATAAAAATTTTGAAAAAGTAAACATTGGAAGTAATGGAAATAATTATTCTTTATACCTCCATAAAGCCTTTTTGTAAACTTACCCTACAAAATATTCTTTAAATTTCCAGTTCAGACTTTTAAAGTTATAAATATGTCAGCTTTCGCAAGAACAACGATACATCTAAAAGTAATGCAAACTATTTTCCATTATACTGTAATAAGGCCTCTTTTTGAACTCATATTATTCAATCCTTTATAAGTTTTGGCTTTTAAAATAATAAATGTCTTACTTTACGTAAAAAACATTTATAAATCTAGAAGTAACGCAAATAATTATTCTTTATATTTTAAAAAATCCTTTTCATGAACTTATCTTACCAGATATTTTGTACGTGTCCAGTTCAGACTTTTAAAACCATAAATATGTCAGCCTTCGCAAGAACAACGATACGTCTGAAAGTAACGCAAACGATTTTTCTTTATACTGTAATAAGGCCTCCCCTAATAGCACGGAACGTTCCGGGAACGTCCCAGGAACTAGCCGCTGGGACTTTCGGAACGTTCCACTGGAACGTT
>JAUMHM010000071.1:12971164-12984158 GCA_032362435.1 Melikaiella ostensackeni | reverse complement strand
TTCGGTTATGCGAAGAAGAATTAGCGAATCTACATGATTTTATTTCGGATAGGGATCCGAGAGATGCTGCCAGGTCCTTGATTTTGTAGAGACCCTAGTTACAATACTACGATGGCAAGACTTGCACCCACCTACAAGATTTCCAGCACCAACATCGCAGACCAGTCTTCACTCCGTCCATACAAATCAAGCAGCAAGCGGCGTGGATACTACTAGGATGGGTGACCGAAGAGGAAATATCTTTAGAATTCCCAATGCGTCTGTGGCAGGATTCACTTGTGGTCAACCACACTGATGAGTCCACACAAGTGAATCCGGGCCGAAATGCCGGTAGCCAAAACGGCTACCCAACTAACTTTTAGATTCAGCTTGATGGTGGGTTTCTACTCTTCAATGCTATGTCATCGAAGGAAACCTGACTCGATGGCTATAACATATAAACATATAAACCTACTTCATCAACCATATATAGCACCAACCTATATCTGGTGACCACCGACAGACGAACACAAAGTCATTCTGAATCAACAACATGCATCTGATTGGTCAACGTTGGACTTCACCCCAGTCTTCTCATGTTCAAGCACATTTAACAGGCTCTTTTCCGTCACACCGACGCAACTAGCCTTTTTCGCACCGTGGATACAGCAGCCAAGTCTAACAAGCCAATTTCGGGATCACGCAGCACAGCAACTCGCCCTGCCACTTCAAAGCCGCGACGGTCTGAGCCAATCGCTCCCATTCTCGCGAACTGGTACCAAGCTAGGAGTGGTCTCTTTACGACACTCTCCGATGAACCAACCAATCTTCTGGTCCCAACTACCATCTTCATCGTGTCTTCATCACTTGGGGGCGAGTACTAAAGGGACTCTAATTACAATACTACGGTGGCAAGACTTGCACCGTCCTACAGGATCTCCAGCATCAACATCGCAGACCAGCCTTCGCTCCGTTTACAGAAGTCAAGCAGCAACCGGCGTGGATACTACTTGGATGTATGACCGAAGAGGAAATATCTTCAAATTCCCCAAGGCGTCTGTGGCAGGATTCACTTGTGGTCAGCTACACTGATGAGCCCACACAAGTGAATCCGGAACGAAACGCCGGTGGCCAGAATGGATACCTAACCAACTTTTGGAGTCAGCTTGATGGTAGGTTTCTACTCTTTAACGCCATGCCATCGAAGGTAACAGGACTCGATGGCTATGACGTATAATCATAGAAACCTACCTTAATATGCATATCAGGTAATATATGCATATCAAGTGATATGCATATCAATCATATATAGCACAAACCTATACTCTCCAGCGGACGCATGAGTGATCGAGTGCCCCGTACGCTCTAGTGTAGCCAACATGGCGAGCCGCGAGAACGTACTGATTTGTTAATGTTCGTTGGTTGGGAACCTGGACGTCCTCTCCCTGGCGATGTAGAGCGGCGGGACTTACATCCTTGCGCCCAGCCAGAGTCCTCTTGGTCTATTCATAAGTGACGTCGTTGAGTGAATATTATGTTTGAGCCCTCAGGCTCCTCAGTGTACATGCAAAATATTAAACAGGAAAAGAAATGATCAGTAGTATGACAGTTTCTAATTTGAAAAACACGTCGCCGGACGATTCTGACTTGTTTCATGATAGAGAGAATCCTAACAACCTCTAAATCAGGTAATCTACGTTGTGTGAGAAATAAAAATTATTGAAGTTCCAAGTTATCCGAGTTAGCAATTAAATAAGAATAGAATTTGAAATTTAAGTAACATCAAATCTCATTGATTCTACCTAGATCGATTGACTATCCCTGAATAAATCGTTCGAGCCAATCGATCCCAACTGTTCGCAGACAGCTGTCAAGTTGATTCCCACTTAAATTAGTGATTTTGTTGAATTATCTTTCAACTGATTATTTTCGCATATCATGACCCAAAAACTCTTCATCCAAAAACTCCTCCTCCAAATACACTTCCTCTAACCATTCTGGTTCTTCATTTCCTCCTAATTCGATATGTATATCATCTTATTCGTCTGCTGAAACGTTTAGTTCACGAAAATTGGCAGCTTCCCTATCTTTTTCTAACTCCGGAGCCTTCTTCTGCGATTTCTGCTTTCGAGTTGAGTTTGGATACTGTTATTGAATATTAATCAAACATTAAATCAATTTATACATATGACATAACCAGTAGGTAAATTTTTTTACAGGTTTAGATAGGAATGAATACCTTCCTAATTTGCTTGATGTACGTAAGTTTTCCAGCTCTTTCAATCAAGAGACAATTGGTCACTTTATTCTGAATACCAGCATATGTACCATTGGTACATTCACAAGCTGCAGTAATAGGTGGAGATTTTAAGATTTTCAGTGCCGTAGATCGCAAAGAAAAACGCGGAATTCCGAAAAAATCATTTCAAATGATACTCTAAGTCCTATGAAGAAACCATAATTTCGGTTCATTGCAAGTACTACTAATTTACTTTTTTTTCTATTTCCTTTAGGAAAACTCGAAATAAACACTTTCCAAATAAAAAAAAACAAAGATCATAACTTTTAAATTGGAATAACTGCAACGATGCATAGCCAAGGCTAAAGTTATCATTCTTGAACTCTTCAGAAGAAACACTACATTTGAAAAAATACACTTTTCTAAGAGATCACCGGTATATTTTGAGTTAACATTCATTTACTTTATTACATACAGCTTTTCAGAATATTCTTAACCTCTTAACCCATGAATGAGCCATGATGGTCAAGACACTTTGAGGAACAGTGCTGTCAACCACGCTAGTGAAGTTTGACGATTTTCGACTCTTGGTTATTTACTATTGGAATATTTTAAGACATTTATATATTGTTGATTGAACTCAAATTTTGATTCCAATCATGCCTCTGGAAAATTTCGCTTAGATCAAAAGCATGAAAAAGAAAAGGTCAAATTTTGTTCATGCTAAGAATTAATTTTTTTTCTCAAGGAATAGTTAATGATTCTTTTGCTATGATAATTCGTCAGAGAAGGTAGTACCATTGCCGAAATATTATACTTAAAGAACCGATCAACATTCTTATCTAGTTTTCCAGTAATTGAGATTTTCTACTGTTAATCTTTATCTACCGTAGGGTACTCTCCCCTACACGTTTCTGTACTCATTTCCTGTTCAACTGTCATCGGGCACATTTTGCATGAATCTTATGAATGAAGAACCATTTTCAGTGTATTTCTTCGACTCGTCCACGTGCAAAAATTGCAGTTAGCTTTTACAAAACGTCATTCACCAATGTGATTCGTAAAGTGCTTGTGCATACAGTGCTTGTGACGAACAATTTTTCAAATCTTACCCGGCACTCGGTAGTCCCGTACTCGTATTTCTTCGTATTTTCTCCTGTTATTAAAATTATCAAATTCCAGCACAATTAATCGATTGCACGAGGCCATTACATGATCTAACCTCAACCTGACATGAGCGCGCAAGCGCATACGTGTTTGTGAAACAATCTTAAATGGAAGTCGATGATCATATAATTCAGAAACTGAATGGTAATTGATTATTACATTGATGCCATACAAATTTTGTACTGTACGCGCGAATACTAATGCGTTGATGAATTTTTTCTTCAAAATTTCTTGTAATTTCAAAGAACTGGATATTCATAATTTATTTACAAATTTGAGGGTGAGAATTGATAATTTTGCAGTGCGCAAGACTTGAAAACTGAAGAATTCTAAATAAAAATGCAATGAATTTGTTACATTAAAAATTATAATTTCTTCAAAGTTGTAAAATTCACAAGTGAAAGCAATAGTTAAAAAATATTTCGGTGAAGGAATACATTAAAAACTTAGAGTGAAAATTTTCAAGTTCAATAATTTTTGTATTGAAACCTTGTCATACATTAGGCGATTTTGAATCGAGCCTAATATAATATAAATAAAATTTTAGAGTTTCATGTATGTCATTGAATTTTATGTAGAAATGGAATTTTTGCAACAGATCAGAATTAGATATTAAGACAAGATTCACCGGTCATCTTGACAGATTTTAAGCTAATAGAGTTTCACAATCTAGCGATGCTTAAATTTTCTTCGGAAACGTTGAAACTTTTATTTAAATAATTTTGAATTGATGCCTAGATGATTCTGTGAATTTATTTATTACTGAAAGCTTCAGAAGGTGACAATTCCCTCAAAAAATAGTAGTCCAGGCGAATTAACTTATTTTGAGGCAAAAAAAAAAAAAATTGTTAACAGCACTTGGTCAATTGAAAATGGTAAAGTGGCTTATAAAAACGTACGGAATTTATATTTATTTATAATATAATATATAATTTATATTGAGGACATAAAAAGGTATACTTTCACCAAGTTTCGTCGAAATAAAATTATTTTTGCGAAAACGAAAAAAAGAAAACAAAAAAAACACGGTTTTTCGCATTTTTCTCGGATATTTTGAGGTTACGTGAAAAAGTCATAGATATAAAAGTTGTGGATTTTTTTATAATTTATATGTTTTCTATGGAACTCTTTTCTCTCTGACGTCAAGTTTCGCCGGAAATCACAATAATATCATTTTCACCCCTTTTCACCTCCTCAAATGAACCCCGCCACACCTCTGCTCACGCATTTTTTTTTTAATGTTTATTATAAGCCATTTTACTATTTCCAATTGTCCAAGTGCTGTTAACAAATTTCTTTTTTCCAAAGCGTAATTCGCCTGGACTATAGACTCTTAATTTAGATTCCATAATGTACATAATATTCAATTCTTTGGAATTGAAACTCTTAGTAGAGCCTCAATTTAATTATATAAATTGGAAATTTTGAATCCTCAACAATTGCAAATTCAAAGGGTTTGATATGTAGTTATTTGAATATTTGTATTTTTCTTCCATTTCATACAGAAGTAGTAATTTTTATTTAGTTTTGTTTGACAATAGCTCATAATATTCCTTAATAGATTCTCCGAATTCATATTTGTTCATATTATGTAGGATATTAATTCGCAAAATGAATAATTAAGATGAATTGTACGTATAATTCTCAAATAAGATAATTTTCATAAAAAGCTAACAAAGAGAATTGTAAGAAATCTTTTAAGGAATAAAATGACCAATTGTTAATCTTAATTGAATGAAAATTACAACTTTTATGTAAAGTGGAAGTTGAAAACACAAAAATTCAAATAAATATATTTAAATAAACAATTATGACTGCAGGTACTTCTTTATTAATACGCTTGTATTTCCTTTCAAATATTCGTTGTAATAATCAATTGGCCTTCTTTGGTCGATTGAATCTTTGAAAATTATAATTTGTTTTAATTGACGGCCTTAATACATGTTTTCCATTATTTCAAACGGTTGTAGCTGAGTCAGAAAGATTGTCAATCTCAAATATCAATTATGGGGCGTTTAATGTATTATTCATCTAATGATCGTATTAAGGGTGGTCTGAATGAAATTGTCAATCATCTAGAATATTTTTATGGCCTTAGAAGCTATTCAAGACACGGGAATGTGCAATGTCCGCCAGGAGGCTGTCTTGGGCAATTCACTTTATTTGAATAATTGCGAAGATCCTCCATGCAGAGGATGATGTAAGGGAAGTAAGAATTTGAAAATGATGTAAATTATAGCAATTAAAACAGACAGAATGAAATGGACGTTGTTGTAGGCGCTCAAGGGGAAAATAATGACATTGATGAATTACGTGTCGATGTTGAGCACGATGTTCCTGTAATATTTAATGAACCTGATCTTGGTCCACCACCATTTAATTTACGTTCGTCTGTAATTCAAATAATTGGAGAAATACAAGCGAATAAAGTGATGACAGGCAGTATGCTATCAGAGATGAGGGATGAATCGGAAGAACTATTATTTGAAGTCGTGAAATCAGTAAAACGTCGTATTATCCAATTTGTTGAAAATCGAGAAATTATCAAAAATAAAGGTGTACAAAAATTGGTAGGTGTTCGATTCCCATAGCCCATATGAAAACCTTTTTAGGTTTTCATATGGGCTATGGGACCAGCAAATTGATTCTCTTTAAAAGCTCTGTGGTTACCTAGACTAAATAAAACAGACACTTGGTACGAGAAGAGACCACACTATCGATAAGGAGACAGGTACTTATCTATCGAATTAAGTTTCAATACGTACGTACCAATTTAATTACGGTCTCGATTCTAATTCTTTCGAATAATAAGGCGAAAGAAGCAATTTTCTCCGAAATGGAGTCAAAAAGGTATTTTGGCGAGATTTATGGATGGCGCAATAGGATGGTCCAAAAACTGTCAAGTTTCGAATTTTCGAAATGCTTATGCACCATTGCATTTCTATCGTAAAAATAATAGAGCATAGTACTTTTATAATTTTTCATTGATAATGAGATGTGGCGCAAAGCGTTTTCAGTCAAATACTCGCAGATAGAAGAAGACTTATATGTCTATATTTTTTTTATTCTCCATTCTCCACTGTCACTTTTGATAGAACTGGCATATCGGCATGAATTTTTTTTTTGTGCAGGTAATTTTAGTCGGAATGACGTAAGCACATAGAGATTTGAGTTTATCAATTACAGCCAAGTAGAATCTTGAAAATGTTACATCGAAAATTGATTTTTCATTAACGTTATTGTTTATATAACCCTATGACTTTGGGCAGGGTTGACGTATAAGTATGAATATCCTTTAAAGTGCACCTGATTAGAGCCAGAATAACATAGCTACATAAATATTTAAATCTCTTAATCACAGCCAAGTGTAACCACGTAAATGATACATCGAAAATTGATTTTTCCACCTGCATTGGATATATTGGTCAATTATTGATTGATTTGCATGAAACCATTCAAAATCAATGAAAAACCAGTAAAAAACAATTGTGTACTTCAAAGTTAGACATAAATCGTATATTGTTTCTGAAATGAATCACGGCGGAGTTCAGGAAAGCGCATACCTCCGTGAAAATACTCGCAAAAGTAATTTTCAATGTCAAAACTTGAAAAAAATCTACGGACTCTAATTAAAAATGCAGAAAGAGGCATTCTAAGGGCCCGGGGGTAGCGTCTTTTTTAAAGAGGCTGTAATGGGAAAAAGTTAGGGTTGAGTATAGGATCACACCCCTACCCCTATTCTAGTAGTCCTTTTTTTCATTATGCCGTTTTTACCTAATCCCGAGAGGAAAAAAAGGGGGCATACGATGGGGTAGCGCATGTGTTGAAGGTGCGATATTAAAAAAAGTGTAGTCGAAAGTAAAAATACACCCTTACCCAATTTCCAGTAGCTAGTATTGAATGATTTGCATAGAACATCGTTCATTGATTCTAAAAATCAAAATTTGAAAAAAGAATTTTTCTTAATAATGTGAAGTTTTTCATTGTTTCTTAACATATATCGCATACCCCAACGCGGAAAAATCTACCTCTTAATTAAATTTTGCCCCATGTCCAGTATTTAAAAAAAAACTACCCGTTTATATTTGGCCATACTCCAACCCCGCAAAATCTGCCACTTAATTTTATTCGACCCCATTTCCATTATTGAAGAAAACATCCGTTCACAGTTGGCCATACTATAACTTGGCGATGTATTTTAATGTACTGATTACTCATGTGGTGATAAAAATACCATTTTTAGTCAAATTATTTTCAGCGTAACTGTGCAGTTTAGTTATAATTAAGTTCACAAATAAAAAATGAAAAAAATGTATTAAATTCATTGTTTGTAAATGTGTATATATATAGGGGAAACATTCTTTCAGTATCCTGATAAAACTTTTTCAAAGAAATGCACTGAAAGGTATGAAATAAAAAAAATATTAAAAAAGTCGAACACGCCAGTAACTCTAAGGACAAGAATGTGCAAAATGTCTCCCAAATGACCATTAATCAATTTGTTGAATTGAATAATGAAATAAAAAAATGAAGCCGCGGCAGAGATAACGCTGGATCAACAAAAATACTTCGATTCAAAACTACACGTGTGTTCATAGCATGGCAACAGAGTTCTGCCCAAGGATTTCTTGTTCTATGTCGTAGTATTATTCTATGTTATTGAATAAACTATGTCAAACACAAAGTATATCAACATATGCTCAAAGTTGGAACAAGGATTTCAGCGAACAGATTTTTGTTGATCCAACGTTATCTCTGCCGAAGTTTCAAATATTTACATAAGTTCAAGAATAAAATTTTAAAATTAATAGGAAGGAAATTAAGAAAATAAATGAGCGTATTCGACAGTGTGACTTTTTTCTAAAATAATATTCATAAAATTATAATAAAGAACGAAAAAGTTAAAGATTAAAAATTATAATGAAATTATACAATATATTTTATAATAAATTATGTTCACATATAGACATCCATTTTGGAAATGATATGAAATGACGGACGGGGAAGGGGAATTCGGGGCAGATATAATTTATTATTATTATATACATAGATTGTATACATAAACCTTTTCGCACATTCTTATTTTCTACCTTAGAGTTGCTAGCGTAATTGACTTTTTTATTTAAAAATTTTTTTTAGTTCGTATGGGTTTATCGCAAATTCAACATGAAAAGAGACACCTTTTTCACTTGTCTTTTTAACGACCTTAATATCATCGCACATTGATGTCCATTCGCAAGCTGTTCTATGACATGTTGAAAATAATTTTCCTAAAAAGTACAATTAAAAAACTTTATATTTGAAGCTGTAATTAAATGTTGAATATTGCCATTTTGACACTTTTCAGAGACCTACAGCTATTCATGTTCATTATTTCTTTTACTTGAAATTTAAACCAAACAAAAGTTTATTCTATGACGAGCGAATACTAAAAAAATACAAGAGATAGATTAATAATAGGAGCAAGAAATATCTTAATGAAAGTCAAGCTACTTGAGTTTTTTTTCCTTCACGTACTTTTTTCTTCGAGAATTTCAAAGAATTACAACCACCGTAAAAAGGAAAACGATACCTACCATCGCAATGGGAAATGGTTTCGGAAAAGATTTGCTTGCTCTTACTTGGTATCATGCCAATCCTTGGTAGAAGGCTTTATATAGCCATAAATTTTTGCAAGGCTTCAGACCACAAAGTTATTAAAGGGTGGGATTCAAATTAGGATCCAGAAGGAAAACAGGAATGCATTGGTATTTCGAAAATTCAAAACTTGACATTTTTTGAACCATCCTATTGATGCAAATTATAAGATTCACCCATTTCTGAAAAAGTTCAGATACCTAAGTAGAATCGACATTTACTAGGATGATTTAGGAATCGTTCATCCATGCAGCTCGAAGATTATTATACATAAACTGGGAATATTCTACTCTCGATTTCAAAACCTATCACCTTATATGAATCCACAACATGGCAGCATTCATGTCTTGTGTATATGCTACACAAATTATGGCTACAGGAAAATCTTGAAACCTTTTCTGCACGATTTAGAGAAGTTGGAGTCTGCCGAAGGAGTACTCATCATCATTGAAGGTGAAGAATTTGTACTGCGAGAAATAGTTACAGCGTTCTGCGGTGACGATTCAGCATTATATAATGTGTATGGACTTTTGGGTCCATCAGCTAACAAGTTTTGCAGAATGTGTCTTATAACTAGTTCACAGTTGCTAGAAAGAGATGTGATGCCTGAAGAAGAAAGGACTCAATAAGTATTTGCAAATCATCTTAATCTCATAAAAAATGCAGGTCCTAATGTTTGCACAGTTGAAACAGAAAGTTCTGTTCGCAGTGAATGCTCTCATCATGATGTCAGATACATCAGAATTTATGACAATAAAATCTTTGACATGGTTTATGATATTCTGTTAGGAATCGGGCCTATGACATTAAAGGTAATTATTAACCATCTGGTTAATAACAGTACATGTGCTTGATTCTTTAGCTTTCACGCGGGACGGAAATTGTTTCTGCATCTAAATTGACAATACAGGTATGTCTGATCCCATTTCTTTCTGAGTTAATCGAGGATTTCTTAGGATACTTTAGGGAGCATTTTCCTTATATATATTATGTAAACAAGTGTCATCGTGTGTCTCATCATCCGAAATGCATAATATGATCAGGGCCATTGAGACTTGTATGGTATATAGAATATGAAAGAAAACATGGCCAAATGAAGAAGAGAGTTCAAGTTGTTAACAACTTCAAAAGCTCATGAAAGTCTTCTAATGCAAACAGTGTGCGATGTAGGGAGCCGGTGATGCGGAATCGCATTCTCTCATAAGCCAGGGAGGAAAGACATTGCAAGTCGAAAACACACTGAGTCATGCACAACTAAGAACCTCAATTTCTTAGACAAAAGTGCACTAAGAAAAAAATCGGCGAGACCCAAGAATCGAGATTGGAAACACAGCAAATTTTTAATTCCCAATTTCGATTCCTGGGTGTTGGCGAACTTTTTCCTAGTGCACTTCTGTCACTGGGAAGTTTTTAAGTATCCGAAAAAATTCTTCTACTGTTCACACAGATATTGAGAATTTTTCCGAAAATAGGGGTGAATTTGCTAAAAATTATCTCTTAAAAATGATTTGTTAATTACTAAATTATGTCAATTATTTTTTTTTTAAATCTAACCTCATAATAATAATCAGTCCAAAAGTTTCAACAAAATTGTTTAATTCGTTTATATGAGGAAAGCTTGTATAATATTTGGAATATAAGACTACTGCAACTTAAAAAGTTGTCAGTTTCTTGTTTGATATGAAAAACCTCCCTCTGTGAGGAATTAAAATACTCAGGTGAGTATAAATAAATACGCACTCAGTGAATTGTGAATACCCATAGTACTTTGCAGCGATATTTTGAATTTGAGTTGCTTAAATAAATAATAATTCCATGTTAAAACGTTGAATATTTTTCAAATCCAGACTGAAATTTTTTCAATTAAACAATCGCAAATCAAAAATGTTCCAAACAGTTCTAAACAGGATTAATTGAAGCATACGTAATCTGAAAATTTAACCTGAAAAAAATTTGGAAACATTTTTATTATTCAAGAACTAAAGAGCATGTTCGTTTCCTAATATTTTAAACCTCACTCTGAATAGAGCTTCAATTTTAATGATATAAATATATTTGCATTTTCAAATTAGTAATAATCTTATTCGTGTAGAAAACACAAAATGCCTAAAAGAGGTAAGACTAGGTTTCAGACTCGTCGGATTGATTGTATATCATAATTCTACCTTAGGAAGTTCAGATAATTTTGTTTCTAAAAAGTATGGTTCAAATATCATAAAAGCTTACATCATTATTTTATTGTAGATAAGCCAACTTGACAAATTATTCATTCTAGATAAGAGTTTTACGTAATTGAAGTTCACGTAAGGTCGTTATATAAATCCTTTTATCATATTCTAAGTAATATGAGAGTTGCGTGGATTTTTAAAACTAGAGAAATATTTTTGGAAAAATGATCTCGCAGTATTTTTTTCCACAATTGATTGAAAATGTAATTTGTTTTTATGCAAACTTAGATGGAAAACATCAGGAACCTTTTACATCTCCCCAGTTATTCTAAACTTACACAATTCATTATATATGCAAATATTTGCCCGAAAAATTTGTTCTCGAATAGTTATCATATCTCTATCTTTTTTATATTTTGCTTCTTCAAAATTTAAGCATTATAGTGGTTTCAAATTATAAATTCCAAGAATATAGGTATATTTCAATGCCTTCTATCTAAACTATATTTAATATGATGTTTAATACAATAATTGAAACATGTGTGTATCTCACACTTTTCTCGTCACGATAATATGTAATGGTTGCGTATAGATAAGGTGATGGCATTTGGTAGCCTCATTGTATCATCAAATATCTCAAAAGAAATTTATAAAAATTTAACAAATCCACTCATTTCGCAATTTTTGAAGCAGGATTTTTTTTGTCTGTAATTTTGATTCATCACGAGAATAGTAGGGGAGAAGCGAATAATGGGGCGCGCATAACATATATCAATCGATAGGAAGATGAATATAATCGGTACTCTAATGGAAAAATATGTCATACATAGATCATCCCTGTCGAAACAAAATCTCAGGAATATCTCAGACGGAAAATTAATGGGTTGATGTCAGGCCAGTTCGGGTCGATTTCAGTCAATTTAAAGGTATCATTTGAATGATTTCTTTTCTAGAAAAAGTCTGAAAGATTTGGGTCCTTCTTTACGACTTAATTTATGGCAGTCGAACCTTGAGGAAACCAATGTACGACAGGCAGTTAGGATATCGCTATCATAAAACCTTCATCAGAGTAATCCATTTTAACACTTAAAAAATTATTGTTCAATTATTTACATGCAAATACTTATATGCGACAACCCATATATTTATATTATAAACACAGTAGTATTCCTCTGATGGTAAATCTAAAAATGCTATCTGTTTTTACGTAACACGTAAGGTTTACGAAATACGTATAAAATATGATATACTTTGAATTTTTCATATTTAGATAGCTTGAGATATTTATAATTGTGAGTCAACTTGCCATCCTACTTGTTAGGTAATGCGGCGCGCATTATTATTACTATTATTATTAATTACTGATATATTTATAATATGTTAATGCGTAATTAGTGGTTATATCAATTATGAACATAATTATGATGTGTGCAGAAGAGATTTCTTAGAATTAATAAGTGGGGGTAAATATTTTTGACGGTACATGTATAAATTTCTCAAGGTGATTGACCTAAGAAGCTTCTAGAAGGAATTTAAAAGTTATTTGTTTAGCGCGCAAAAGATTTCTCGAAATTGATCAACGTATGGTGTGAAATGAGTCTTTCTGGGTGACATTTTTTGAGTAATCAGTATGATTTATGGTATTTCCGAGAAGCTTCGAATGCGTTAACCACAACCTTCATAAACATTAAAATGTTAAAAATAAAGGCTAAGGTTAGTGACCCTCGTTTTTTGTATTCAATTCTCTCAAAAGACAAGAATGGCTTCGAAAACCATGTTTTCTTTCTTTGTAAAAGATTTTCAA
>JAUMHM010000071.1:12960890-12971064 GCA_032362435.1 Melikaiella ostensackeni | reverse complement strand
ATTGGTTAACGCTCCACTCATGTAAAGTCGGCGTTCCCGGTTCAAATCCGGGCCGAAGTAGATTTTTTCTCATTTCTCCAAAAAATCATTTTGACCAGTAATCGACACACTAACATCAAAATATTAATTAATTAATTACCCTGGTCGACAAAATAACATCAATATTCTAAATTATTGTTAATATTCATGTAGTTACTTTTCATTATAATAATTATAGCTGATCATAAACAATATGCCATTACATAACCTAAAAGTAAATAAGCAATGTATGTTAAATACGATACATCATTACTATAATTATAATCACCACATCAAAATACATAACCAAATTATTCAAACGTATTGCTTTTAGGTTATGTATGTTTAATAATCAAAAATAAAAATTTGTTTACAATGAAATTTGCGGATACTTTCACTACCGTTTTCCTAAATCAACGGATCAAAATATATCCCTTAATTATTTTCAAAATTAATTTTATATACTCATTTCACAAAATCACAAACATTAAAAATAAAAATTGTATAAATATAATATAGGTATGTTAAACATAAATACACTTTCATTATGCAAATCGTAGCCAATATTCATTCACATAACCTTTAAGTGAGTAAGCAATTTAAGTTACTTATTCTTAATTAATAAAAATTATAATTCAATCTTTATGTTATTTTGTATTGCGAAAAAAAATTAATTTGCTCAGATACTCATTTCACAACATCACAAATATTTTTAAAAATTCTATAAATGTAATATAGTTATTTTGAACATAAATACACTTTTATTGTATAGATTATATAGGCAATTTAATATTTGCGAGTACATCCATGGACATGTTTTTAAATCAGCGCGTCAAAATACATTGTTAAATCATTAAATCATTTATACCTATAACATTATTAATCATGAATTCAGACCCGATACTCACTTCACAATATAAAAAACAATGAAAAATTATTTCATTAAAATGTTCAAATAATTTTCACTTTATATATATTTTAATATTAATTATTGCATCTAAAATGATGATTTATTAATAAACTTTTCAACTTATTCCAGAAAATGTAAATGTCAATAGAAAACATACGATTTAACATCTTTCATAAACTGCGAAAAAAATCTGTAAAGAAGATATGTATTTCTTACAAGCTTATTAAAAAATTATTCAATTTTATATTCTCTATAAATTTCATAATCGATCCTGCTATTGGCGTGATGTTGATATAATATAAAAAATAACTGCATTAACCGATAACCGGTTTTTTTCAAAATAACTGCCATCCCTACCCGGGTCTGTAACGGAGGACTGTTAGACACGATCAAAAAGATGTGAGTCAGTGTGGATACAGCCTCTGAATCGAGCAGTCGTATAAGAAATATCACGTTATACTCAAAGGCTGTACAACAATCGAGAATATACTCATTTATTTGATTACTCATTGTTCAATTTCAATTATTTATATGAACTTGACCTTTCCCAATATTATCGGTGCTTACATTGAGTGGTTCTGAATACAGAAAACGAGCTGTTGAAAAGTCTCAAAGAGAAAAAGAAGCGATAGCAAAAACAAGGAAGCTTGAAACTTTTTACCACAAAACACCAGATGAAAATCCCTCTTCCACTACTGACGGAAAATCTCAGTCGAGTTCAAACGTCACTACTATATTTGTACTTTCAAGTTGTTCACATGTGTCTGAGTACTTATCTTTAAATCAATGAGTACATATTGAGGTTAAGTTGTAGATTTGCAGGAGGTATGTATGGGCGAGGCAATTTTTTTTGCCCAGGGCGGAACTCAACGTAAGTCCTCCGCTGCAAAACGATAATACTGTTCTATAGAAGTTGTTACTCTCAGGTGACAGAACTGTTATGTAATCAGAAGATAATATTATTACATAATCCTGTGACAAATTAGTTACGTAATTGTTTTAGAACTGTGTGAAGGAAATGTTCAGCAACAGCGTTATGTAACTGTTACAGAACAACAGTGTCAGAGACGTTCTGTAACATTCGTCCCAAAAGAGTTCTGTAACTGTGCCGTAACGGTGTTATGTGGACATTATAGAACGTTGTCAAGATTCAGTTCTATAATAATTAAAGAGCTGTGTCTAGGAACTGTTTAAGATTGTATACAAATGAGTTTAATTACGAGTAACATCTTTTTGATTCTTCTAAGAAATTGCGAACACGGAACGCCGTGCAATATGTTATATAATTTAATTATAATATATAATATTATAATATATAATTAAATATAATTTTGAAATATGATGTCTTAGAAATTCTTGTTCTTATAAACAATTTTCGTGGTAAATTAAAATTCAACAAAGTGCCAAAACTTTATAGAAGTAACAATATTTGAAATTTATGATAGTCAATTTTCTTGAAAACAAAGTTTGCATAAATGAAATGAAATAATTGTGTCATTAATTATTTTTTATTACTATTAGTCCAAATATTGATATAAACAAGATACGCAAAGATAAAAATATCAATCATTATGTAAAAATTAATTATAAAAACATAAATATTCTTCATTTTAATATAAAAGTAATTATTTAATGAAAAATCAGAGTAAACCTAGAACTTACAATTGGTCAAAATTCAAAATAAAAGTGATTAAAATAAATTTAATGCATTGTACTATTTTAATTGAAATAATGCGAGATAAAAATAAACACTTTACGCATTATATTTTGCATATAAAAGTTTTTTTCTTAGAATTTCTTCACACAGTACATTTTTAATCATTAGTTATTTTTTAAATTATTCATTTATTAATGAGGTTCAAATTAAATAATTATTTTAGAAAAATGATCTAACACTTATCATAGATATTTACTTATTAATTGAGTATTCTTCGTTAAATTCTCATTCCCAAAGGGAATTATTTGTGTACAAATTTTAATAATAATTAAATTCTCTTAAAAATATATATTTATATTAACTGCACTTATTTACACCTATGTTTAACCAAAAAAGAAAAATGTTCGGAAAAAATTGCCGAAATGCGCACTATGAATATTCACATCTCTTCCGAAAAAATTTCAAACAAAGTACACCTTAAATATTTTGAAAAATTCGTTTCTCAAATATTGTTTTAATTTCAAATCATTTGAAATAATTTACAAAAAATCATTTAAGGCACGTCAGGTTTCAAGAATTCTGTTTTGTAATTTCGAAAGTGTCAGATGAATGGCATCGAGGTTTATGAAAGTGTTTTTAGCGTTGCGTTGTAGCTACGAAGTTTAAGGCATACGACTCAGAATTAGGTAGCGTGCAGTGCGTGCGTTCGATTCTCGGGGCTGAGGATATTTTAATAAACTGCGTTTCTCTAATTATATAAGTCTTGTAACGAAACTAACAATTAGATAAGCTTAAAATTACGTATGGAATCAAAGTGAATAATTGTGTCAGATTTTATAATAAGGCATAATATTTTTTACTTTTTTCATTAATTAACAGTTACAGAACTGTTATTTCACTAAATAACGATGTTGCAGAATTGTTATAGATTTCTTACAGAGTGCGCGTAACATTGTTCCAGAATAGTTTACACATTTTAGAGATGACATTGCTAGTAACTGGTTAATAAGTTGTTAATAACGTGTTACAGAACGTATCATTTTTTGTTCCGTAATAGTTACAAAACTGTTCTGTGACCTTGTTAACTGAGTCGCTAATACCTAGCGGACACTGCTATATAACTGTGATGTAACTGTCATATAACAGAAAAGAACATGTTATGTAACTGGTTAAGAACAGTTTTATAACAAGGGATGAGTAATGTTGTCCCCAAATTAATGTAACAACTCTGTAACAAGGATACAGAACAGTTCTCCAGCCCTTTTAGGAGATAAAAGAATTTTTTGTTACAGATCCGTAACAATTCTGTAAAAGCGTGACACATCGAAAAAATGTTTTGCAACCATTCTATTATATTTATATTTATATTCTCGTTTCATAATTGTGTTACATATCTCTTACATTTAAAAATTCCGAAGAAAGTGATAGCACCACACTGTAAATTCGTTTCGTAACGGTAACGTAAAAGCGTTATGGAATGGATATGGAACACTGATGGGACAAATGATTTAGGACAAGTGTGATATTCTTGTAATATATCAGTTTCATCACTGCGTTACATATGTGTAACATTGTGAAATGCTTAAATTGCGATAGCGCTACATTGTAACACCGTTTCGTAACGGTTACGTTACCTCGTAATGGAACGAATATAGAACATTTATTGAATACTCGGCGTAGAACAGAATTGCCTTGTAACGCTGTTTTGTAATGGTTACGTTACGTAGTCGCGTACGAGTACAGAAGAATCATAGAACACATGTGACATTCTCGTGACGTATCAGTTCTATCACTTTATTATATTTCTGTTACATTTCATTATTCCTGTTACGTCTGTTACTTTACGGCTGTTGCGTCTCTTTACAGTAACACTGTTGTACAACAGTGTGATCTTCCTCTAAAATATTATTTTCTTCAATACATTTCACGGTACTCTAGGACAGTCGTGGGTCTGGAACATTTCGCTTTACTTTAGGAAATTGGTGTCTTCAAGGCATATCGAATGACTACAAGGTATTCGCGACTTAAAATAGATCGCAATTTTCTAAGATTTTCATTGCATGAGGAATTTCGCGTGACTCTAAAATATCTGTGACTTTAAATGGCTTTGTGCGATCTCAAGAAATTTCGAGTAGTTTTAAGACATTTCATGTGAGTTCAATACATTTCGCGTTACTCTACTACAAACGCGATTCAAAAACATTTTTCTTTATTTTAGGAAATTCGTGACTTTAAGGCATATCACGTGACTTTAATATATTTCGCGTTATTTCAGGACATTCGTGAATCTAAACCATTTCGCTTCGCTTTAGGAAATTCGTGACTTTAAGACATATCACGTGACCTTAAGAAATTTCGCAAAACATTTTAACAAAATATATTTGACTTTCACATTAGGATGAAGGACGAAAAGCACCTGAAAAGCTTGATCCTTGTAACAAATGCTGGGCAAATAAAGACGGTCAGAGGCTGTAGTAGTAAAAGAGCGAGCGAGGGTATGAGACTTAAAGCTTGACTCCTGGCAGTTGAAATAAATTAAACAGGCTCTTTCGTCAGTGACGGGTCGCACATCGGTCTCGGGGACTTCGAGAGCATTTTCCCCAACTCCGTCTTTGTCCCTCAGCTTTCTCCGGATATTTACTCAACCCCAACGCTCCTCCTCAGACCCTGCCTTGTAAATTAATAAGACAGAGCAAACACCAGAAAGGGGTTGTTCCTCAACCCTCCGCCCTCGACAAACTTCCACACCGGAATCCAGTTCAAATTAACGAAAACGAGAGCCTGACGTGCACACATCGTGGGCCCAGTGAGTGAGAATCCGTAAGCATAACTGAAACTCACACCTGCAATGGCTTATCACCCCAACGCCAACGTCTCCTTTCTGCATCCCTTGAATCCTGCGAATATTTACCTCTTCCGAGGTCATGGTGAATGCAGAGGTGAAGATTTCATCCTAAGGATCTCTATTGCTCGATTCACGTGATTACGTCGCAAAACCACAAACTTCCACTAGCCCACTGTACATCCTCAGCTTATGGAGAAGGATTTCCGGATTCTGCTTGGACAAACCTAATTCTGTGGAAGTCGATGGTGAATAATATTGAGCCGAGGCAGTCATGATTTCGAGATGAATCTTAGAATTTCCGGTATTTCAGATTGAGAAACCATGCGTTAACGAGAATCCGGAGAATAATTGTGTGATATTAACATGAAAGACGTTAATTATTATTTGCTTAAATTAGTTTTTGAATCCTAATACCTATCTTCATAAAAATTCCTGTATGGTGTTAACAAAAATAATGCAACGCTGTCAGAAGAGTCACTTTAATTGGCACCGAAATATTTTTTGTGGCAAACTGTATAAAAAAGACACGCCTATTAACCACGCCCCCTAGGAAAACCTCTTCAACACGCCAAGTAGCCACACCCCTTTTGCTATGCTCTAAAAACACCCACCGACTACATAGCACTGCCCACTGGCTAAACTCCTACTGATGCCCACATCCCTTAAGAACACCCATTATAATAACACTCATTTTACCACGCCCGCTAGGAACAGCTTTAAACATTAAACAAAAATATTGCAACGCTGTCAAAAGAGTCACTTTAATTGCTACAGCATTTTTTTTTGGCAAACAGTATAAATTGCCACGCTTATTAGCCACGCCCCCTGGACAAACCTCTTAAAGAAGACGAGGAGCCACACATATTTGTTACCTACGTTCTCAAAACACCCATTGACTACATATCCCTGCCCACTGATTAAACCGCTACTGATGTTTGCTTCCTTTGAGAGCACCCACTGTAACAACATCCGCTACCATGTCCTTAAAACACGTATGTACTATAAGAAGTTGCTAGAACGTCAGGTTCACGACTGAGTCCGGGAGACTTGCCGCACTTTTGCCACTTTAGAGGAAGACTTCCACTTTTTTCTTGTAGGGGGAAATTCCGCAGGGAAGCTTGCGGCTGAGGTGACAAGTTCCAGGTGGAGGAAGAGATGCCACAGGGAGACAAGCCGCAGGTGTGACACATGGGTTCGGGAGGCTTGTCCCAAAATTGGCAGTCTGCTGGGGAGACATGCCGCAGGGGAGACATGCCGCAAAGGAGATTTGCCGCAAGGGAGACATGACGCATGTGACTCGATATGGACCTAGAAATCTGACGTTATAGGGCAATTGTGATGTCAACTTCGGTTTCACCGCCTGAAAGTGCATAAAAATAACATACTCAGGTCCCCAGCACAAAGTACTTTTTTCAGGGCCTAAAATGTTGCGTAGTCTGTCACACTTTGAGTAGTCCGGATTTTAAAGTGTGTAAGTCTGAAAACAAAAAGTGTGCAGCGGAATACTAACTTTATGTTATGAGCAAAATTTTTAGTTTTCTAACCTAATATTTAAAAAATATTTAAAATGAACTTAAACGTTTATTTAAACTACTACCACATTTTGGCCCTGAGTTTTTTTTGTGGGTCTGTGCAATCTGTACCAACGCCTTCACCACGCTCGCTATAAATATCATCTAGTTATTGACATTAGCTATACTTCTATGAACAACCACTAGCCTGAATGAAAATCTCTGAAATACGGTCATTAGCGCTAAATACGTTCAATTAGAAGAACCTCTAATGTTGTGTGTGGGCTCGAAGTGTTTTGGAAAGGAGTAGGGTCGGAGGAATATCGTGGATGGAAGAGGGAAAGGAAAGTAGAGGGTGAAAATGGGAGGGAAAGAGATACAAAAAGGGGTCAGCTAGGGATAATGGGTGAGTAGGGGTAGGTTTGTTGAAGAAGTAGACGGGAGAGAGGGGAAGAAGGTTAATAGGGGCTAGGGGAAGTAGGTGGGGGAAGACGGGATTGCAGTGTGTATGGAAGAGGGGGTGGGATTGTGGTGATCTGGGAGAAAGGACATATTAAGGGTGTGTGTTGAGGGTAGGGTTTAAGGAGGGGAGGGGATAAGCGTGAAGAGAGAGAAATTGCCTTAAGCGGGAAGCACACACTTTCGCAAAGCGCATAGTGCATAACGCATAAACTGCTCGACCAATCACAGGCCTCTATTTGATACATGCGAAAATCACCATGCATCAAATGGAGGACTGTGATTGGTCGAGAAGCTTATGCGTTATGCATTTTGCGCTATGCAAAAGTGTGTGCTTCCCGCTGTAGCCTATGTAACCAATCAGTGCATGCAGATCTCTTCTCGGACTGATTTTGATGTTTTAAAAGTTTCCGGTTCAAATCAGTAATAGTAGGATGTGTATATCCCGAGTGTGCATAGTAGGTTTCAGTGATGGTAGAACAGAGATAGTAAACGTCTACCATGTCTGTTTTGATGGTACATGGTAGATGTCTACTATCTCTGTTCTATCATCACTGAAACTTACTGCGCACACTCGAGATATCCGCGTCCTACCATCAATAACACAGGCCTACAAAAATGAGACTTTTTAAAGCCTATTGAGTATAAGGGTGTTTTTCTAAGTAATTGTTCGCGATGAATCCAAATTGGACAGCAGAATTTGTCTAGCAAGTCAGGATATTAAGATATTCTAACCTAAAAGTGCAAAAAATGCCGTTTTACGATATTCCAGATGGAAATAACTTTGAAACACGATGATGCTTGTTAATTTGGCCAACAAATTCGGGTTCTTCGTGAAAAAATCCACGGAAATGCACATGCGTGGTTTCAGATATGAATAATTATTTGCAACTGTAGGACACTTAATACAATTAACAAAGTCCATTTGCCAGCACGGAACGTTTCATCAGACCGATTTCCTCTGAACTCTCTATCAAAGGGTTTTTCGGGTCGCTCATTACGAATTTAAAGTCAGAATTTAGAATTTCAAAATGGTGAATCAAATATGGCGGCCCGAAAATTAAAAAATTGTTATAATTTTACTAACAATCACTATCGAGGAGTTTTTTGGGTCGCTGATTACGACTTTGAAGTGAAATGTCACATAATTGTCGAAAAACAGACAAATTTTGGATTTTCAGAAAAACAGCCGTCGTAACTTTTTAATAATACTTAATTATTTCAGTGTGTTCACTATATAGAGCTTGAAAACAATTATTCTTGTTATAATCTCGTTCCTATTAAATTTATTGAATAATTGAGTATGGATACCCCAAATTTACTGAGACTACAATAGGAGAATTCATGATGGAAATACAATATGTCAGTACAGTATTACATCAAATTCTAAATTACCATTTCAAGTAGGTAGAGCGCGTTTTTTTGCTAAAATGGTTTATGAAGGGGTTCTAATGCAAATTTCAAATTTACTAGAAATGTCTACGACGCATCGCGGAAATATTTTTGAAAAAATTCCAAAAATCGTGTTTCAGTAGATTGGCCCGTCCCATTGCATTTCAAAGCAAAATGTCTAACAGCAAAATTAAACTAGACACAATTCTGAAAAACCTTTTACCTACAATAAGTGTTGAGTTATGACTCATGAAAATAACCCGATATTAAAAAAAAAAGAGTCTGAAAAATCAAATTCTGAAGTTTGGATCTATACTTTGGAACCTGTTAATTTAACGAAAAAATGTTCGGATATCAATTAAAGTAGAGGCAATTTCGAATAATTCTAAGAAACAAACAATGACCTAGTCCCAATCGGTCATAAGTTATGGACTCTAAAGTTGATCACTTTTGACCTATTTCTTAGAGCAAATTACTCGTGTTCACTTTTATCAAAATACTTCGTTTGTGGGCGAAGCTACGTTGATGATTACAGAAAATTAGTTTTAGAACAGGAAATCGTACGTAAATCTAAAAAAAAAATCTAGCCTTTATAGGTCAAGAGTTATAATCTTTAAAAATACTTTTTTCTGATGCTATTTTCAGCTAAAAGAAGTTTTTGTTTTAATATCTTGTTTCGTGCATATCCTACGAAAAAACTGTAACAGGATGAATGATACGGGAAAAAATTGTGCGTAAAATAAAAATTAAAAAATGTCTTAGCTCTCATAGGTTACGAGTTATGACCATGAAACTTTGACCCTTTCCATTCGGAAGGCTCTGTATGTCCTGAAAAATGTAATTGCGAGCATATTCGAGCATTTTGGTGGCATACATGCATCTGCAATTCATTACAATTACACCATTTTTTAATTTTGCGTTAAGAAATAATTAATTGTTTAACCAGTGTTTAAATAGTATTCTTCACACTACCAATTTTGTGCATATTTTATGTATTTTCTTTGTGAAAATTACTTGCAAAATATCCGTTTTCGAAAGTGAATTGAGGAAAAATGATAAATTAACTGATTTTACATTGTTCATTGAATATTTATAAAAAATGTTATTGAAGGATTTATTTTAACAACATTTTATTACTTTATGGTTGAATGAATTGATTAATTAATTAATTAATTATTCGAATAATCAACTGATAAATTACTTAGTATCAGGAGATGGAGTACATCGTAAGCCGGGACCCTTCCCAATCCCGATTGCGATTTCTACATGGGAAGTAAGTGGTAGAGATCTGTTATACATCCGCACTACACAGCAAAAAATTTCTCTTAAAAATGTCTCATCTTACATCGAAAAAAAGTCGCAAAACAAGAGAATACCCCGCC
>JAUMHM010000071.1:12931825-12947156 GCA_032362435.1 Melikaiella ostensackeni | reverse complement strand
CTTTTGGGATGGCGAATCTAAAAACGTTGTTCATTTTTCCTATCTCCATCAGTTCACTATATACGTATAAAAAATGATAATTTCAACCTTTTCATAGAAAAGTGAAGTTATTTGTAGTTTTTGAGACCCACAGATTTGGAAATCATTTATTGCAAAATCACAAGTTTCTTCGGTTGTAAAATTTTAATCCTTAGGAGATGTGAACTGTTCGGTTCCAACCTTTCTACCTTTTTTCTGGAAATGGCCAGGTCTACCGGTGAGGTTCGCAGTGTAAAGAGTTCAGAGTATAATGAACGACAAAATGTATATTTTATTGTCGTTTTTTTATAAAATGTGTATTTTTTTAAACTTAGAGTAACACTTCTTGTCTTAAGACAAGTCCACATAGTCTTCAAGTCGAATTCAAGTGCAGCCAAGTCGGACTCAAGCCAAAATATTTTTACTTGTGTCTCCTCGCGAGCCGTCAGCTTCTGAATTCATGGCGCAATCGGTGGATCGCATCTCCCTAAAAAACATTTATTTTTGACGTATCTGTGACAGTCCCCTCATCATTCCATTCTCCTACTTAGTAATGAAGGAGTTCGTTAGTCGATAGCACCTTTATGAATGGCACAACTCATTCACAGATCGCGTATACGAAGTGCGGCTATTAAATAACCGGACTGATTTTTTTTTTGACGTTTGCTTAGGGCCTCGGCAACAACAATCTGGATCTAATATTGATCTTTGTTCTTTTCTCCCCCCTAACCTCCATATTTCAAGATTGTACAACCTTCAGTATGACAGTAACCTTTTTTCGAAGTTGACCGTCTACCTGAGCTCCGTCAGAACTATGTTGAGTGTGAAAGTAGAACAGCGCTTATGACAGCGCTTATGACAAATCATTGTTTTTTTCAATACGACCCTCAAACTAAGCTCAATCCATGCATTGGAAGAGTCCCAGTTCACCGAAACAAAAGAAAGCATGGACGAGCAAGTCGAAGTTCAAAGCAATGATGATAGTTTTTTTGTATATCCGTGGAATCGTTCACATTGAATGGGTACTTTTGACAACTCCTCGTGAACGCGTAAAAGACAAAGACCTGAAATGTGGAAGAACGGCACGTGAATTTTTTTACCAGGACAACGCGCCAGCACACAAGGCGCTGCCTGTCGAGAGGTTTTTGGCGAAGAACAAGATTCCCGTGATGGAGCACCCACCGTACTCACCTGACCTAGCCATATGTGATTTTTTTATATTCCTGAAGATCATGTCTGAGCTGAAAGAAACCAGATTCGAGTCGGTGGATGCTGTTAAGGAAAAAGCGACGCGGCTCACGAAACACCTCTCGGAAAACGACCTGCAAGGAACGAACGACGCATGTCGTGACTGTCGCAGCTGACTTGTGTCGATATGAGACAAGCTCGGGAGTGTGTTGTATGAAAAGATAATCCACAAACCATAATTATTTGAAAAAACAAAAGCATCTCTACAAACCAACTACACACTGTGAACGGAATGTATTAGATGCGAACGGAATGTAGGGTAATGGAACCAATTATTGAGGGGGATCCTATTGTCCGAGGACGAAGATGAAATTCTTTCCATTAACACTATTTCTGCACGTACAATTAATTTCCGTGATTCGGGAGCGTAACCGAGACTTATTTAATGACATCTACTAAAAAAATAACATATCTAAGTATTAATTTAAAAGAAATCAACTATTTCCTGGACAAATGGTTTTCCCTCGGTAATTGGTTGCGTTACCCTATTAGCTGCTTATCATTGTAAATTATTATTGTTAATTAACAGGAAATTTATTACTTATTATAAATCTTCAAATAATTTCATTTTGCTTTCTTTCAGATCGATGAGAAAATATTGGCCTAGGAGGGAGAGGGAAGGGTCCTACGAAATTATATGCCAACGTGTCAAATGCAAGGCTTGACGTGTAAAGGGCTGTCAATTTATAAGAAAAGCATGGAAGTGACAATCTCATTTTACATTTCAATTTTTAACTTTTTCGCCCTAAAATATCCTTTTTCTTCGATCTGTCAGAATAAATATTGTTTAGGTAACAATTATGCAGCATTTGTGAAAAGTGAATCTATTAGTCCTATGAAAACTTACTAAAGGATAACGACAATGTAACACATACATAAAAATAATAGAACAGAGCTTTTTTGTGCAATTAGAAAGAAGTTGACTATTCCAAAGCTGAGATAATTGAATTTGAAATTAGGGGGATGCTTTAAATGCACACCGGACAATTCACATTTGGTCCTTTGCCCAACAAATGTGAATTGATGTACTTTTCACGGCAAAACGAGGTAAATGTTGAAATTTTTCACTGCATAAATGGTCGGAGATGTTTAAGAAGAAGCGTACCATCAGAAATTTGACATCATTTTTTCATACTTAACGACAAAATATGTACTTTTGGTGGCATTTTGAGTCGGATGATGCTAACAATCCGTCGTTTGACCGCACCGTGAGGTCATTTTACGTTAGCGTTAAAATCTGGTTCAGAAGTGACGTTAAACGTTCCAGTGCATGCTGTTATTTTTTAAATGTGTCGCCAATCCGTTTGGCATTAAATTTCCGATGTATTTTCGATGTGACTGTCTCAAGTGTTGATCACATGCCATCAAAAGTTTTAAAGATCATTTTTTGTTGTTGTCAATGTGAAGGCCATTGACATCATTGATTGCCAAAAGCTGTGACTCTCAACAGCTCAGACAATAAAATCTTTCTATAATGTCAAAAGTGGTATTTTTGAGAAGAATAAAGTTCATTTCGTACCCCTTTTCACGGTTGTCTTTTATGCTTGATGTCAATCGATGTACTATTGGCGGCAGGTGGTGTGAAAAGTCGCACTATTCACATTTGTTGGAAGAAGTACAAAATATCAGTTATCGGGTATGCACTTGAAGGTAGCTCTATCATGGAATCGTCAGGGGTTGCATCAAATGCACACCGGACAATTGACATTTTGTAACTTTTCCAACAAATGTCACCTGATGTCCTTTTCACAACAAAACGAGGTGAGTGTTGAAACTTTTTACTGCATAAATGGTCGGAAAGTACCTTCAGACCTCCGACATCTTTTTTTTATACTCAGCGACAAACCACGTACATTAGGTGGCGTTTTGTGTCGCTTGATGTTAACAGTCCGTCGTTTGACAGCACCGTGGGGTCATTTTACGCTAATAGTAAAAAGGAGATGTTTCGGGTTTCGGGTGAAAGCATTAAATCTATTTTACGCTAATGTTAAAATCTGGTTCAAAGGTGATGTTGAACGTTTTAGTGTACGCTGTTATTTTTAATATGTGCTGTCAATCCGTTTAGCATTACATTTTCGATATAAATGTCTCAAGTTTTGACTATGTGCTATCGAAAGTTTTAAAAATCAATTTACGTAGTTGTCAATGTGAAGACCATTGACATTATTCGTCGCCAAAAGCTGTGAACCTCAACAGCTATGACCATAAAATACTTCTATAATGTCATAAGTGGTACTTTTGACAACAAAAAAGTTCGTTTCGGGCTTCTTTTCATAGACGTCTTTTATATGCTTGATGTCAATCGATATGATATTGGCGGCGAGTGATGTGAAATGTCGGATTATTTACATTCGTTGGGAATAGTACAAAATGCCAATTGTCGGGTGTGCATTTAAAGGTAGCTCGAAATTAGCAGCTTATGCACGTAAGCATTAAGTTGAGAGACGTGAAGTTTCAACGCCTTCAATGGACTTATGTGTGTTCTTCGTATGGATGGCTCTTTATATGAATTTATGCTGATAATACATTAAGAATACCTAATAAGAATGTTATGGTAGTGCGACAGCAACATAAAACATACGAAATGTTATAAGCTAGGGGATTTTTTTAACTGGAATTCCTTAATGTCCATGATTTTCGTATTATAAGGTCGAAGGGGACTCTTGGCGCCAGTGAAAACCGCTTATCTTCATTTTTTTGGTGTTTAGCCGTCGCCAAGAGGAAATAACACAGAAAAAGAAAAGTATGCCTTAAACGATGGCAATTCGTTCTCGCGGGGTCGAACGATGACAGATCGTTGTTCGACGAGGGGCTGAATTCAAGGAGGAAGTGACTAACCTCAAACGGAAATATAAGACGTGAAACTTCTGCTCGTCGAAAAAATCTCATTCATCAAATTGCTAATTTTCTCGTACTATTATAAAGAAACATCCGACTTAAATTTTTGTGTCGATTTCTCACTGAAAATTCTCATTAATTAAATTCTTTTTGTTAAATTTCAGGGGAATGGACTTTTTTCCATCTTCGATAACCAGATAATAATATTTAATATAAATAAAAAGGTTCTCCAATATTATTTCCCTGGAAGTTGCCCATTCCCTTTTTACAGATATAGTAAAGTTAAATCACAAAATAGTCCATTCTAGAGAGAGAATCTAATATGTTTCTGTAATGTTGGACAATCAGACGACTTCCTAAATATGGAAATTTCTGTGAAATTCTAAATTGGTGAGTCAACTGGGATATAAACCAAGAGGAAAACGAATATAAAGGAGATTACTCTATCGCAAAATATTCAATACGACTCTGTTCTAGAGGAAGTTCATTTTACCAGTTTTACAGTCCTTCAGTCGTTTCCAAGACCTAACGGCTTCTATCTAAGAATCGAATACTTAACGAGCAATTCATTTGGAAGTCTATCTGGATTTAACGATCAAAAGTAATTTCCACCCCAGGCATCTTGAAATTAGAATCGAGTTGAAACTGGTATTAAACGTTCTCAAACGTTTTTCCATATTTCCTTTCCATAATTATGTAACATTCATGCAATGCTTTTATAACATTTAGATAAATCAAATTAAAAACTCCCCTAGGTTGCGTATTTCCTTAATATTATCCATGTAGTTCAGCGGATAAGGTAACCAGTTATGCATTTCGTGTCGCAAACGGAGACAATTTTTTTTATGTGTTTGGCACCCGAAGCAATGTTTTTAAGGTGGGAGGCAATTGAGATAATGGACTTATTTACCTAGGCACTATTTAGAAAAGTTATGCGAATTTATGTTATACTTGTTAAACAAGAGGGGTAATTATGATTCCCTATTCATTTGAAGTGTATATTGATCAACTGAGTCAATGTTAGGGAACCGAAATAAAGTATCAATTAAAGAAAAGTTTCGTAATTTATGTAAAGAGAAAACGTTCATCAAATTTTCGTGAAGAAATGTAAAAAAACGAATTTCAAAGGAAGGAGCAGAAGATATTGCTGCAACTTTTTTTGGAACATTTTATTATTATTATTATATTGTTCGAAAAATCTGCCCACTATGCGGACATAATATCATTTTTTTAATGCTATTTTTCACAATTAAAACAAAACGGAAAATATATATTTCTTTATCTTTGATAACATACGGAAGCTTCCCATCTTCAAAACGTTTTTTGAGGGTTCATATACGTAAAAGAAATAAAATTGCTTGTGCCACGATTTGGACAATTCACTTTAAAAATGCTCATTATCCACCGGACTAATGTAAAAAAGACCTAATAATATATAATAGATGTTTCTCATTCTTTAAAGGCAAACTATTTCTAATTTATGGAAATTTATAGTAAAATCACTATAAATCACCGCAATTTTTCGGAAATTTGGAAAAATTATTGTATAGTTATCATAAGTTTCCAAAAATTTCCGGCAATTTTAGAAAATCATAATCAGGGTGTTTACCGGACGGATGATTTCTAATTCCCGGTCATTTCCCGGTTTTATCCCGGTCATAAGTTCAAAAGATTTGATTGATTTCAAACGATTTTTAAAGATTTTATGAGTGTTCTAAACGTTTAGAAATATTTTAAAGATTTCTAATTTGGAACAGGTAATTTTGGTCATAAGAATTACAATAATGATTTGAAACAGGGAATTTTGTGAATAATGATAATTCTGAATTTGAACAGGTACTTTTTTAAATTCTCTGTTTCAAGTCAAATAATAATTCTTCATGAAAATTTCCTGTCCTCAAGTCTAATTCATAATTCTTTACGGTAATTTCCTGTTTCAAAGTAAAAATTATAATTCTTTTCGGAAATCCCCTGTTCCAAGTCAGAATTATATTTATTTACAACATTTTCAATTATAATTCATAAATTACGAAAACACCCTGTCCTAAAGTAAAAATTACAAATCTTAACGACATTTCCTGTTCTAAAGTGAACCTTAAACAAAAATTATAATTCTTTATGGAAATTCCCAGTTCTATCTGAGAATTATAATGCTTTTAGAAAATTTCCTGTCCCAAATTCTAAATTCTCATTCTTTGCAGAAAATGCCTGCTCCAAAGTCGAAATTACATATAATTCTTTACATAATTCTCTGTTCCAAAGCAAGAATCATAATCTTTAACGAAATTTTCTTTTCTGAAGTGAACCTAAGACAAAAATTATAATTCTTTACGGAAATTCCCAATTCTATTTCGAAATTGTAATTCTTTTAGAGAATTCCCTGTCCCAAAGTAAAAATTCTAATTCTTTGCGGTAATTGCCTGTTTCAAAGTCGAAATTATAATTCTTCACGAAATTCCCTGTTCCAAAGCCAAAATTATAATTCTTGACGAAAAGTCCTTGTCTTACAGTAAAAATTACAATTTTTTACGATAGTCACCTGTTCCAAAGTGAAAATTATAATTCTTCACGGGAATTTCCCGTTCCATGTCAGAATTATAATTATTTTAGAAAATTCCGTCTAACAATTCAGAATTAAATTCATTTCAAAAATTTCCTGTTCCAAGTCAGAATTATATTTATTTACAAAATTTTCTATTATAATTCAGAAATATAGTAACTCTCTTTTTCTACAGTTTAGAAGAGGGAAGTTTCAAATTGTGACGAACTCTATCTCAGAAGATTTTTTTTTAAAATTCCTTTCTTCTAAATAAGAACTAAGATTCATTTCGAAAATTCCCGTTCCACGTCACAAATTCCTTGTTCCAAGTCACATTATAATTATTCACGGAAAGTCTCTCTCTTAAAGTAAACGTAATTTTCACCGAAATTTCCTGTTCTGAAGTGAACCTAAAATGAAAATTATAATTCTTCCCGGAAATTTCCAATTCTATCTCAGAATTATAATCCTTTTTGAAGTTTCCGTGTCCAAAAGTAAATATTCTTATCCCTAGCGGAAATTGCCTGTCGCAATGTCCAAATTATAATTTTTTACGAAATTCTCTATTCCAAAGTCAAATATAATTCTTCACTGTAATTCCTTGACCCAAAGTTAAAATTGTAATTCTTCACGGAAATATCCTGTCCTATAAACTAAAAATTGTATTTCTTTACTAAAATTCCATGTCGCAACTCAAATTAATAATTTTTTCAGAATATTCACTGTTCCAGCTGATAATTAGAGTAACAAAATATATGAAAATACTTTCAATTTTCATATTGTAGTATATTCGAGAAAAAAATCCCGGTCACTGAAACAAATTCCTGGTCATTTCCCGGTTTGTTCTGGGTGAAAAAAATCCGAGTCATTTCCCGGATTTCTCGATTTCCCGGTCAGGTAGACACCCTTATAATTATCGGAAAATTTTAAATTGTATAGTAAATTTATAAATTACCAGAAATGTACGTTGGTAATCTTTCTGTCAACGCGATCAATTGATCATACCTGACCGAATAGCGCATGCGCAAAGGTGCGAGAGACTTTATTTTCCGCACTGCTAAGGAACTGGCTATTTTACGCACGCTATACTTGCTTCGAAAATAGTATAATATTATGTAATAAGAGCGAGTAGTTGACTATTCCGCAAGTGAGAAGTTTGTAGCACGAGACGGAGGCGAAGGAGGAAAATATAAATATTTTGTGTCTGTAAAGTTTGCGCAAAGTGCTAGACTCTTCTATTGTAAGATGAGCGTGCGAAAAGATAGTATTCCTGTCTAGTTTCGCGTGCGGGAACATTTCGGCACCGAAAAACTATGCGGGAATGCCATATTCCCGTACGCTAGTGTCTGTAGCTAATTTTTGCGCACACACAGCACACGGAATGTCGCCATTTTCATGAATGTGTTAAAAAAACAAACATTTCATGTAAGTGTAACAAAAAATACTTGAAGATTTGACCAACATTTATTTTAAAATCAAGTCCTGGCAAAAGTCTGGGATAGGAATTGATTTAAAACCAATCCGAATCATTCCGAAATCTATATCCGATGCAATTTTTGCATCCTTGTCAATCCGTAAACCAAACCAAGTTCAATCCAGACCCATATTTCACTCCGCGCGTTCAATCCGAATGAATCCGAGCTCGGATTCATTCGGATACAGATTTTGGAATGATTCGGAATATATCTGCTTCTGTAGTCTAGGATATTAAAAAAAAAATAGTCATACTGTCCAAATTTCACACATACGTCATAAAATTGACTTTACGCCGTATTACGATGACGGGTGAGTATTCCTCGGGGATTTAGTCGACTACAATTAAACCAGGGAAGACCGACGCTTGGGCCAATAAGCGGCCGCTCGTCGGCGGTGGAGCTCTGGTTCCCGTAATTTGACGGTTAATTTATTTTGCCATCTGACTCTGTTCCTCTCGAAAAATCGATGCCATAGGCTCTCCCCACGATGCTTCGATAGCTCTCGATCCCCTTGAGAGTTCACCCCCCCCCCCCCCAGCGCTTATACAGCGGGTATAGTATACTATCACACAGGCCATCGAACGCTCTATCCACCTTTCTGGATGCGCGAGTCCCGTTTGACGTTTCACGCTGCCAACATCACCCACGGGATTGTCCCTCGTCCGTCCCTCCACCCTTTCGACAAGTATATACTATTTCGTGCCTAGAATCCACCGCGTGGTATCGTTGCAAAATGGATTGCAAGAGGGATGTGATAATGAATTTTTGTTTTCATGTAGATGATTCAGAGTAATAATTTTAGGACAAAGTTAATGGCTCATAGATAATAACAGAGTTAACTGACGGTAGAAGCTGCGCGGAGAATCTCATCTCGGGCGGAATCGCGAACGTTAAGCCAATTCGAAAACGATTAGCGTTTAGATGGAAAACTGGAGCAGGTTTTCTGCAGTTTTCCTCTCCTCTGGCCAAACGTCCAGGCAAATTCGAGTATTTCTAATAAAGTCGGATGTAGCCACAGGTTATCACTGGACATGATAATGGTTCATAAGTGATTCTAAGTAAGCTCTCCTTAGTGAAGTAAAAATGTTTACTTTTACCTATCGAAGTCTTGCGGCGTGGACTTAGCCAAACGCGCTCGATTTCGTTCTGCAACAACAATTAAACCACTTTCCTTTGCCTGACTCATTAGCTACGCCCACTGATCATGTTCGAGTACAGATGGTCCTTGACAGTTATTCCGAAACGTCCATAGGCACACAGAGCCGGATTTAGTTTTCACTTTTCAGGCTGCCCTATGCCACTCTAAGAATTGCCACCCTTTTATAATTTTTTCATTGCAAGGAAAAATAGGAGAAAATATCCCTGAAAAGGTACACTACCGTCGGAAATTATCTACGCGGCTAGTGCGAGCGACACTAAAAATAACACTAATGACTTTGAAGCACGATAAGTCAGTTGGAAATGACACAAAATATTTTTTTGATAAACAGTTAGAAAATTTATGGAATTCTATGTCGAATGACCCCTAGTAGAGATACTTTGGACTTTGTGACGAAATATATTACATGAGAAAATTTTTCTAATTCAAGAATTTCTCATATTTGGTACCTTGACTTCAATTCATGCGATGACCTAGGAAGCTTGAAGAAAAAACCTGAAATTCTCAGGACGCAATTTTTGAAATCTCGTCTCTAATTTAAGCGAATGAAATTGAAAAAAATATCTATGGATTTCCGATATATGACTACAAATGTCTCAGCGTGTCCAAACGTGTCTGCGTCGGGTTTCAGTCGGCTTAAGCAACAAAGGCGGCCAAGAGCGGTGATCGCCGACTGAAACTCGACGCAGACACGCTTGGACATTTTTAGTCATAATTTGGGAACTCATTAGGATTTTTAAGGTCTTATAGACTTAAAATAAACATAAGATTTTATCGATAATGTCCTGTAAATTTCAGATTTTTTCTACAACTTCCCTAAGTGATAACACAAGTTGAAGTTAAGTTACAAAATTCGAGGAATTCTCGGCGATCATCGCTCTCGCGGTTGAAGCGCTAATTGCCGGCTGAAACTCGATGCAGACACTTTCGGACATTTTTAGTTATATCTCGGAAACCCGCGAAGTTTTTAAAGTTTTATTGGCCTAAATTCAAGATAATACTTCAAAGATTATGTCCTGTAAATTTCAGATATTCTATATTTTTTCTAAGTCAAAGCACGAGTTGAAGTTGAGTTCCGAAATCCGAGAAATTCTCGGCGATCACCGCTCTCGCGGCGGATAGCAGATTGCCGACTGAAACTCGACGCGGACACGCTTGAAGATTTTTATCATACATCGGAAACTCGTGAAGATTTTTCAAGTATTATTGGCTTAAATTAAAGATAAGGTGTTTAAGCTTGCGTCCTGTAAATTTCATATTTTTTCTACAAATTTCCTAAGTCGTAGCACGAATTGAACTCAAGGTAAAAAATCCAAAGATTCTTGAATTCTTTTTAAACTTCTTATGTGATATCGACACCTGCATTCCTTACTGCTTCACGTCGCATTTAGGTGGTGTACAGCTCTCTGCCGCGTTTGGTCGCTGTATAGCTCCAAGTCCTGTGTATAAGCCAGCAGTGAGTATGTTAATTTTTTAAGTAATTCGTTACAGTTACGCCACTTTTAAAAAAATTTAATTCCCACTAAAAGAAGTAACTTCAAGTTGCGTAAAAGTTACTTTAAATTTAGCCCCTCCCGTTTTAGTTTTTGAGATTTTAAAATAAACAGGCATAGGTAAAATAAGATTTACGCGATATTTTGAGATGTGAATAACAATACATTTCGGATAAAATAAACACAAAATGCTCATAGTGGTCTCTCTTTTCAAGTGTTAAGACTTAAGAATATCTCTTATTAACCCTTAAGAGTAATTGCTGTTCGAACGGCTGATCACCCAATTTACGTCTTCCTTATGCGCTTCCTAAAACATGCACGTGATGATTTATCACCACTTAGAATCTTATAAATCTTAAATATTTTTTTCTTCAACATTTTAATTCATAATTATTCACTTCCTGTGAGTGGAAAACAAAAAACTCGGAATTTCCTGCCCATGGTATCAGATTTTCCTTCGGTATCGGTTTTTTATGTTGAGCGAAAGGACTGGATCATCGCCTCTGCCAGAATTGTTGCTATTTTCTTCGTCTTTACTTTTGACAGATATTCCTCCTTAATTTTGAATTCGAATATTAATGCGATTAGCACAAGAGACTCGACGCTGAACTACGATTCGGATTTTCTACACGAAATATGTACGTCCAAGAACCAAAGCTCTTTGTAGTATTGCTAACGAACCGCGACTTTTGCAAACTGTGTAGGCGTCGCGTAACAAAGGAGCGACGAAGAGATCATCCGTTTTCTCCTTTACTCCATCATTGCGCGACGCATGCGCAGTTGAAAAAGGTAATGTTGATTGCCTGTTAGCTGATGTAACAGAGAAATTCTTCTGCTGCGCGCTATTTATAAAATGTCGGTTCATCCCACAAATCCTTGCTCTTATAAAGGAGATGGGTAATACAAAAAAAAGTCACAATAAAATGAGTAACTTAAATTTACAAGTTACTGCAAAAATAGTAACCAGGTTACGTTACAACTTACAAGTAACGTATCTTTTCCAGTAACGCGACGTGGTGCTGTACACTGCCTAAGCGTGACGTGGAGCAGTATGGAATGGAGGCGTCAATATATCCTATTTAAAGAGTGAAAAATATCTCTACCAAGGCTCACTCGACGTGGAATTGTATTAGCTTTCGAACCATTAAAAAAAATTATAGCTTTATTTCCGACTGAGTTATCGTGTTTTAAATTTTCAAAGTCAGCCATGATTTCTAGTACCGTTCGCGCTAGCCGTGTAGAATTTACGACGGTAGTGTGTAAAAGAAATCATGTAGCGTAGAAGCATCCAGCTTCGGAGAGTTTTTATATGTTTTGAGTTATAAAACAATAGGAAGTGACAAGGAAATTCATATTAAATTAATTTAAGTACTCCTAATTACTGTTAATCAGGTGTGTTAATTTAAAAAATCTCTGATGCATTCTTGTTATATTTTTATTACTTAAAAAGTGTCCAAAGTTGGGTGACGAATTCCCAAACTTTGGATACTATACTATATTTCAAAATTCAAAACGAATTTTTTCATTGTAGATGGTTCTGTATTGGAAAAATATCAAACGAAGATATCTTAAACAATTAGCAGCATATTAAAGGAGTATAAATCAGTTGTTCATTCAATTTTGTCGATTTTTATACCTGCAAACGAAAAATCAACGCAACGCTCAGAAGAAACGTTTAAAACAAAAACACATGTTCTTTCGAAACACAGTTTTTATTAACTTTTTGAAACTCTTATTTGGGTACGTGTGGCATGTCCGAAGTTCGTCTGAGAAACTCCGATTGTCACTAAAATAGGTTTTATAAAATTAATAAATTTCCTTCTGCAGTAAAATCTTCGCAGAAACCACTTGATATTTTAAGGAACAATATTAACGAAGCCTGAAGCTTATGTGTTAATTATGTTATTATGTACAGTCGAAGTTATATTGCTATATCAAAAGGGTTAATTTTTTAACAATTTTTTCTTCATTTTCTCCAGCTATACTTCGCTAGAGAATGAATTGTTCGATTACTGAGGTTATAGTTGGAAACCTCAATTTCTAAATTATTATTCTTTAAAAAATATTTTTAATTATAAATTTGTCACAATTTCCGTAAAACCAAAAAAATGACCAAACTTCCGAAGTTAATCAACATTTCCGACATAAGGTGCATCTATAAGATATTTAAATAAAACATGAGCTGCCGTTTCGCCCCTAAAAATTTGCTGCCCCAATCCATAGCCTTTTCGGCTGTCCAAATAGTTACGCTTCCGAAGCATAAATCGTTGAAAACTATCTTTAGTAATGGAAATGCCTCTAGGCTCTCTGATTTCTGAAAGATGATTAAGGGAGAGAGGGAGGAAGGGCAGAGGAGATAGGCGAGAGATAAGAGATTAGAGGTCAATGTCAAGGTCAGGAGTCAAAGGTGAAAGGTCAAGGGTGTAGAATGAATGGCCATAGGTCAGACATCATATTTCCTAGATCAGGTGTAAAGGTCAACAGTGAGAGGTTATCGATGAAGGGCCATAGGTCCGAAATCATATTTTAAGGGTCAAGGGATTAGTGGACCAGGATACTGGTCAAAAATTAAAGGCGAAATGTCATATGATTATGTCATTAGTCAAGGGTGAGGAGTCGATCACTACAGGTAAAAGGTAAGCAGTCATAGGTCAAATCTCTCTCTCTCTATCTTTCTTTGCCTTTGGCGATATCCTTCACTGGCACCATTTTGAGTTGTTTTAGAGAGCAGGAATTAATTGAAATGAAGGCCTAGTACTTAGTTTTGTTCAACAAGTGCTGGTAGGGCATCAAGTCTTGGGTCATACTTACATTAGGGCTGTGCCTTATTAGTGACACCTGCACAAATAGACAAGCCCCTACTAATAAATCCAGCAAACTCATAAAGTCAGTCCGTGAACTTTTGACCCTGCCTCCTCTATATAGACTTTTGTCTTCAATGATTAATAAGCTCCCCTGGTTAATAGAGCGCAATAAAAGAAGGAAAGAATTGGGTGCAAGGAATTCGATCCAGTCCGGTCGAAAATGCTGTGGAAAATACATGGTGAGTGGTTGGAATGGGGATTGGGTGGGGGTTAGGTGTGGGGGAGAGGGGGAGGAAAAGTATTCGATTTGCACGAAACGAAATTTCATAATCTCTGACACGCGCATGTCTTTCATCTACTGATGCTGGTACAGTGTATGAGAGAAAGGAGGAGAGGAATATCGAGATGATAAGGAAGAAGGGATGCAAGCGATCCTTGGTGCAGGGTGAGATCGATGTCGGGCAGCTTAAGCGAGTATACCTATTCCGTTCAACGTTTCTCGAGGATGCCCCTTCTCCGAGGTCGACGACTCCCCCTTAGCCTCCCTTTAAACCACCCTAAACCACCCTTTCCCAACTCTTATTCTCGGTCTTGGTCGCCTTCATCCCTTCTGATCGTCTACGGGGTGTCTCGCATCGCCGATCCGCGGATAACGGACAGAAAATCGCAAACAGGGGAAGGGGGTCGTGCAAGGGGTAAAGTTCACGCGAGAAAAGAGGAAAGATCAGAGACGTGAAGAAATAAAGAAAGGAACTGCAGATATTACGTATTCGCGCGTATCTTTCCACTCGATTTCTTCAGGTATATCCTTATATATCGAAACCGGATTGCCGATACGTCGGCTATCCTCGGGACTTCCGACTGAAGCTTTTTCTGGCCGCTAAACATAGTAGGATTTATGAGATAATGCGTATAAAATGAGGAACGACGCCCTTAACGGAGGAGAGAATGAGACTGTAAACCTGTCAAGCCTATTTTGTGGTATCTCCATTATTTGGTTCAAGCACTCGAACCAGATGACGGTAAACTAGATTTATCAAGATATGTTACTTCAAGTGATTGACAAAATTTTCAAATAAAAACTCCAAGCCACTTTTTGAGTATCAGCGGATTTATGCGTCTTAGATAATTTCAAGTTGATCTCTTTCTAGTTTGGAAAGTCAATTTTTTTAATCCTTTAAAATATGTGACCTTGAAGTCGTTGATAGTTTGAAATAAAATTTCTAAAAGTCTTCCGGATACTCAATGGATACACAGAAAAATGTCATCTTGTGTCAAAAAAATGTTTCTTGACATAGATGGAAGTTCCATTTTAATTTCAGGTTGAGAGGATTTTAATCAGATTCAGCAGGTATCCTTTCGCAGAAAAAACTATCCTTAAGCAACTAACTTCACATAATCTTCCAACTAAATAATTTTTTTTGTGAAAGATGTATTCACTTAGTTCAAAACACTTCAGGCAAAAGGATGCTTTTGTTTTAAGATAACTTTTTCTCTGAGAAGAAATATATACATTTTAAAGAATTTCAAGTCTATTTGCATCTACTTTAGGTAATTTTTTCAGTTCTTTCAAAGCATATGACCTTGAAGTGATTGACAAAATTTTGAAATAAAATATTCAAAGCCTTTATCGAAACTCTGTACTAGATATATACGTTTTAGAAAATTTGCAATTGATCTATACCTACACGGAGAGAAGCAAACGTCGATAACCACTGTCCGCGACGTTGATGAACCACGTTTATTGACGAAAAAGT
>JAUMHM010000071.1:12883070-12903695 GCA_032362435.1 Melikaiella ostensackeni | reverse complement strand
TAATAATTAAGTTGATTATTATGCAAATTATTTGTATCTTGGGAATACCCACGCATGGATTTAAGACGTTTTGTGATATTTGACACTTGTTTCTGAAGAGAAATAAAACAAAAACTGCAAAATTGCTTTTTCTAATACAATTTCCGTTAAACAGATAAATAAATATATTTAAAAAGACAAATTTAAGAATCGCGTCTCACGGATCTCTTGAAGATTTATTCAGTGGTAATTAAAAAAAATGTAAATCGGATGAAAAATGAAGGCTTAGACTTTTTTGAACAGTAAATTCCCGATTTTGACCACAGTGGGTCGACCTGCAGGACTTTTACCGGGCCGGTTGGTGAATCCCAAGCCTCCTCCGTACAAATTTGACTACAAAACATTTAAAAAACTAGAAAAAATAGTAATACATTTCAGCATCATCAGTCGTATCACTTTGATATGTATTTCGCCAATCACGAATCGTAAATCTTCTTGGGGCTCAAAGGATTCTTAAACTACACTTCAAGCGGAAATTACAATCTTCCGGTCATGAAGACTGAAACTCAAAGTCTTTTCATAGAATTTCTTGCAGATCGAAATGAAATCTACTCTCTTATGAAAACTTTTGTGTACTTAAAAAGGAACAACCAAAAAGTTCACAAATACTTTCTTGTTTGTACATTTATTGTATACTTGTCTCTAATAAGCCGAAAGAGCGGGTAGTCTCGAAGTCTAGTTTTGATGTGTGAACTTTTTGGATGTTCCTTTTCCGGTACACCAAAAATTTTCATAAGAAAGTAGATTTCATTTCGATCTTCAAGAAATTTTAAAGGAGAGACATTAAGCAAGGATTGGTTCCAATCTGCAGGGTTGCCTATGAATACTTAAGATTTCTTTTAATAGAGGTGTTAATGATTAACTCATATTACCAAAAGATATCTATTTTACTTAAATATAGTTTATAAATTTGAGGAAGTTAGCAATTTTTTAGAAATATATCATTGGTTTGGATTATTACCTTTTTTGAAAAATGGAATAATCTGAACAGATTGCTTCTAAATCAACCTGAAAAACTTTTCATAGAACTTCGACCGAAGCCACCTTAACCAGTGACAACACCTTCATACATTTTGAAATAAAATGATGAATTTTGGGTTTTAGCCATCAAAAAGTATCTTCTTGGCTTTGCGCAATTTTTTTTTTATATAAAAAGCTTTTTGCGGTACAGGGAAACTGAATCAGATTTTGGAGTGCACCTTGTTAAAGGAAATGTAGGTGAAACCTAATTGTTGGAAGTAAATTGAATTTTGTAAGAGAATAAAAGAAAGAAAATTTTTACCTCATATATGCATTTGACAATTTACAAGACTTGACCTACCTGCTAACTCTCTTTCGTACTTGAATTTTTAACTTCTCTCGACCGTTCTCAACATGTAGACTATAAAACACGTTTCTCTTCAAACTTTTTCTGAAAATTGATATTTGCACGTTGTGAAATTCATTTTCTCAAATTTCAAATTTCAAATCACAGTTTACTATTTTTCTTCAACCCACCCTACCGAGCAGTTCCCCGCCAGACGTCAATTTCAGCAAACCACGAAAATTTCCACCGGGCTTTCTTTAAAATTTTTTTCATTTTTTTTAATACGGAGTTTGTTCAGGAACCGTAACTACAGAATAGTTGCTTTTAATTACTGGCACTCCACCACTCTTTTCCTCTTACTTTATCGGACTTTTAGCTTTTCCGTACTTTGTTTTGCTGGTTTTTCTGAAGCACGTCGAGAACCCACCGCAAGTTAATTAGTACTTCGCGCCAACTTGACCCTTCTCAATCCCCGACGGCAATTTTTACAACCTCCCGTTTACACGTGGAGTCGTTAAACAGCTCGTAAAACATCTTATCGGGCTACGCGGTGCTATCGGAAAATTCGTCAAATTCAGTGAATTGCGTCGCGGGAGTAGCACAGTGGGATAATTCGGCAAGGAGAGCGTGAAAATATGTAACTGTTTTGTGGGTTGATTTAGAACCAATCTATTCAGATTATTCTATTTTTGAAAAAGATGAAGGTAATAATTCAAACCAATACCACATTTCTAAAAAATTGCTGACTTCATCAAATTTGTAATTTATATTTGAGTAAAATAGATATATTTTGGTAAATTGAGTTAACTATTAACATCTCAATTAAGAGAAATCAGTAACTGGGGATTTTTTGTGTCACTGATTACGAATGTTATGTCAGACTAACAAAATTCAAAAATTCAAAACCAGAAAGGATAATTGTAATTGATGAACTAATTTCATCTTTCAATAATTTCTTCTGTAATGTATCTAATCTAAGTTTTTACCTACATAAAAATAAGAAAAGATAAAATAATTTTCTATGTAACTTCCTGCGTATAAAATCCAGAAAATTGTAATCCAATGTTTCACAAACACTTCACCACAAAAGTAATAGAACAAACACTTCAATTATTTATCAAAAATGTTTTTAAATTTTGTTAATTTCATTTTTCTTCTCAAAGATAGAAGCATAAGTCCACTTTTTTAATATAATTTTTTTTTAATTATAATAAAAGTTTCTTCTTCGGGAAGAAAATTCAGAAGAACACGAAGTGCACCAAATGAAAGAATTTCTAGGATTGACTCGTCTATATAGCCACTTAGACAAACAAAACGTTTTACAATTTTTTTTTTACGAGAGAGAGAAAATAACCAGTACTAAACCTGCAAAGAATCATAAGATTAGCGAAAATGTAAATGAAGTACTCAATGGTACCTAATAAGCACATATTGTTAGTATGGCATCTGCCTCAGAATACCATTTTTTGTAGGCAACGAGGATATCATTTCTTTTACCTGAGTGTATGTATAGCCTATGGCAACCTTATTTTTTGATAAGTACCAGGTTAAAACATTTTAATTAGTTGTAAAATTGAAAATTGTATGAAAAACCTTATGGCAACCTTATTTTTTTATAAGTACCAGGTTAACATTTGAAAATTGTATGAAAAACCTTAAGGCAACCTTATTTTATGATAAGTACCAGGTTAACATTTAAATTAGTTATACAATTGGAAAACCTGAAAAAATTATCACAAGATTTATGTACATAGAACATGGGAAATGAAGGAAATGGATCATAGTGCCAAGACCAAATTTTGTGGGTCGATTTAGAACCAATCTATTTAGATTATTCTATTTTTAAAAAAGATGAAGGTAATAATTTAAATAATACCACATTTCTGAAAAATTGCTGACTTCATCAAATTTGTAAACTATATTTGAGTAAAATAGATATCTTTCGGTAAATTGAGTGAACCATTAACACCTCAATAAGGAGAAATCAGTAACTGGAGATTTTTTGTGTCACTGATTACGAATCTTATGTCAGATTAACAAAATTCAAAAATTCAAAACCAGAAAGGATAATTGTAATTGATGACCTAATTTCATCTATCAATAATTTCTTCTGTAATGTATCTAATCTAAGTTTTTACTAACTAACATGAAAATAAGAAAAGATAAAATAATTTTCTATGTAACTTACTGCGTATATCATCAGAATTTTATGAAGTGAAGGGGGCATCTTATACCAACTATATAATTCAACACATATTTTAACTGTATCAAATGCAAATTTTTCAGATTTATCACAATGAATTCTCAAGATTTTCTGCTGCCTTATTGGATTAACTATTTTAAATTTTGAAATTCTGACTAAAGATTCGTAATCAAAAACCCTAATAATCCTGAGGTACTGATTTTTACAAACATTTATAAATTTTTCAAGTTCATCGTTATTTTTAGAAGCATTTATACACTTTTTTATCATTTATGCGACTATAGTGGCTCGGCCATTTTGAATTTTGAAAATCTGACTTCAGATTCGTAATCGGCAATATCATGAAAATGAAATAAAATGTTTTGCACCTTTTAAAATTTGAATCACCTAAGGCTGTGCAGCTACTAAGTTCAATTTTTTTCGCAAAAAAGAAAAATACCCAACTTTGGTCGCTTATAGTGCCGCCGCAATTTCGAGTTTCACAATTGCGGCACCTGATTCATATTCAGCGATACCTAAATCTTCGGTATACCAAGTTTTATCAATATTAATTGTAATTTGACGTGGTTACAGATTTTTGACACCTTTCTTGCCAAATTTCTCTGCTGTAAGTGGGCTGAGAGATACCGAAAAGTGGCCAAAAACAATCTTGAATGTTTTTAGTGAAAGACTTATTTTCCATAATGTAGATGAGTTGAAGCCACTTTTTTTTGAATTTCATGATCTTTTAACAAGTCGTCTTAATTCTAGAACGCTATGAATTAAAAAAATATATATTTTTTTATTTCAGTTTCTTAAGAAGGCGGTTGAAAACACATGTTGATAACATTATGAATTCAAATGCTTCCATTTTTTTTTCTCATCAGAGTGCTCATACATTAATACGATGTAAATAAGAAATACGAATATTAACTTGGTTTCAAATTCTCTCACTTTATACAGAATAAAGAGAAAAAAGAAAAAAATGAACGGGTTACAATTTACAATTTATCTTCTTTCGTTGCTATTGCCTCAAAATTCTTTGCATATTTGCAGAGGACGGGAATCGGTTGCTTTTGACTTCATCCTGATGTCCTCCAGCCCACAGCAGCTTAATTGTCTCCTCATCTTTTACCTCATTAAGTGCATCCAAGAGTGGTTTACCCCATTTTGATGGATTTTTGTTTTGGATAGATCTTTGCTCTTTTCGTAGACAGACTTTAGGCCAGCGGTTCTCTTCCAATTCACAAACTTCTTGAAGATAGGTGCCCGCTCTTCTTCTGGTTTCTATTTCTAAACTGAGTCTAGCCGACTCTAGTCTCCAAATATAATCTAGAGTTGTACAGTCTAGAACCATTACCATTTTCACGTACCTACCCTGGAGTTTCTCAACTTCCTCTCTCCTTTGCCATCCCCAGATCTCGACTCCATACAGACCTGCTTTAGCTACTATGTCCAGGAGGGAGAGTCTTTTGCCTAGCTTGTGGATCCTAGCTCTTCTCATAATCCCCCAGGCTGAATTTGTAGCAACACGTGCTTTCCCTGTCATCTTCCTCAGATGTTCAGTGTAAGTAGCAGTTGTAGAGAACCAGAACCCAAGATATTTGTAGCTGTTCACTATTTCAATTTCGCAACCTGAGATACTCCATTTTTCTTCAGTCTTCCGTCTGCCTCGGTTCTGAAAGACCATGACTTTGGACTTGTTTGAGTTTATTTCCAGCCTATTTCGAGTCACATATCTTTCGAGTTTTTTTAACATGTCCCGGAGTCTTTCTGGTGTGTCAGACATAACTGCAAGGTCGTCTGCAAACTTGAGCCCATAGATTTTGGTGTTTCCGACCACCGTGCCTCCTATATTTTGTACCTCCCAGTCTTCGTCGACGTCGTCGATGAGAACGTTGAACAAGGTTGGGCTCAAAGGACATCATTGCCTTACCCCTCTTGTTGTGGTGAAACAATCTGTGCATCCCTCTGCCGTCGTAACCTCGTTAAGAGTATTGCTGGAAAGAACTTGGATCATTTGTAACATTCTCCCCCTTACCCCTAACCCTTTTAGTTTTTCCATGAGAATCACCCTGTCCACTGTATCGAAGGCCTTCTTGAAGTCAATGAAGGCCACAAACAGCTTACCACCAGGCCTCTTCAATTTATTATTGATTAGTGAGTTCAGAACAAAAATGTGGTCTCTTGTGGACCTTTTATTCCTAAACCCGCCTGACTTTCGCGATGAAACTTTTTCTTTTCGAGCCAATTTCTTATTCTGTTGTTCATGATCGTAGCTAGAATCTTATATACCACATCAAGCATTGCGAGAACTCTGTAGTTTCCAAGTTCATTTTCGACGCCTTTTTTATGAATAGGAACTATTTTGGCTTTGTTTCATCCTCGCGCTATCTTACCTTCGCACCAGAAGCCGTTTAAGACCTTATGAGCCTCTATCAGGCAAGATGTCGGTAGACCACAGATGAATTCGATAGTCACCCCTACTTCTCCAGCAGCTTTACCTTTTTTAAATTTCCTAATCGTGTTTAGCGCCCTTAAAATGCCGTCTGCGGGGTCTGAATCCATTCAGAGCGTTCCAAAAGTCACCCATGCTCTTGCTAGATTTAACTCTTCCTCACTGCTCATTTTCCTTCTCTCTTTTTTTCCTCCTCAGCAGATCCTTCAGTTTCTTCCTTTCCTCTCGCAACTCGGCTTTCTCTTCGTCTCGTTTAGTCTTAAGGTATTTTTTTAGCATTGTCCACACTGCTTTTTTGAATTGGGTGCACTCTTCATCTTGACGCTCTTTTCCTCTGGAGTTTGACATATTGGGAGGGCCCGGTTTGAATCTTTCGACAATTCCAGTCTTCTCCGCCACTTTTTTTATATGGAGATTGAAGTTATCCCACCTGTCGTCCCAGCTCAAATCCTTGACGATATCCTCTACGCGAAATTTTTCCATTTCCTCTCCTAACTCCTGTGCTTTTTCCTCGTCCCAAACTAGCTTTTCTACCTACACCTGATTCCTAGATATATTTACCCCTTTGTGCCTTGTAACGTACTTTCCATTCATGGGAAAGGTGATAGGAAAATGATCCGATTCGGTTCTTGAAATAATTTTTATATCATTGATTCGATTCACATCGAGACCATCAGCTTCTAGAATATAATCGATAACCGACCCCCGGCATCTCCAATATGCGTCCAGTTGCCTTTCATGTCTCCGCTCATTCTTCCATTCAACACTTTGAAGCCATAATCGTCGCAGAATTTTAAAAATCTGATACCCTCTGAACTCACAGTCTTATCTTCAGAGTACCTGTTAATTACATAATTACTATTAGCAAGATCGCCCTCGTCAAATTCACACTCACCCTGTTCTTCACCGATCCTCGCATTCCAATCACCTACTTATGACTTTTTCATCATTCTCTTGCAGCTTATCTATCATTCCCACTAGATCTTTGCACACCTTAGCAACCCTAACATTACTGTATATCGATACAATATTCAAATTGCTTGACTCTATTCGCGAATTGTTTTCTTCGATTTGCAACCAAAATTCCCATTCCGAAATACAAAATTCGTTACTGAGCGTTTTTTTAATTTCAATTATTTGCCCACTTTTTGCCCTGCCTCTTTTATCATCTCTCGTCGCGGCCTCTTCTAACCATACAAACCCGTCACACATCCTGCTGATAAAGTTTTCTTCCTTTTCCTTCTCGATCCAGGTTTCCAGCAGGATTACGATGTCGAACTGCCTTAGGCATTCTCAGGCCTCTCGAATTTTCATCCCTCCTGCAATGTTCAACACTACGCCTTCGACATCTCCCTTGTTCATCCCTCCGAAAAAACTGCGAGTTTTGCAATTTTTTGGGTCCAATCATCTCACTCGAGAAGAAGTCTTCCTCCTCAATCCACCATTTCATATACCTGTAGCCTGCATTCTTTCCATTCCTCCTAGCTTCTCTCACTTTATTCTCGATCCAAGACTGAACTTCCCTTTCCTTGTAGGTCAGGTCATCTTCCAAAATGATTTGTGAGCCTTCCAGTTTGTGTCTGTTTTTAAAAAGGAGTCTTTTCGTCGTACGCGAGTTCAGTTTAATGGCAGTGCCTCCAGTTGTTCTCCAGTAATCTTTCACGTGGATTTTAACGTCTGTCAGCTTTTCGAGGTTTTCCTAAATTTCGCCGATCATTTCTTTCTCGTCTGGTTTGCAACCTTTAACAAAGATTGAGTTTCTTCCTAATACTCTTTCTCGCATTTTCCATTCGAGATCGGTTGTGGTGAGTTTGCCTGGAATTGATCTAGTCTGAGTTATTTCAGGTGAGTTACTTTCCTCGATTGTCATCTCATTGTTATTAGAGGCCTCATCTTCCTCTGAGGATACGTCACTAATTGACAAGCACTTAAAATTGAGATTTGTCCGGCCTTTCCCATTTTTCGTTGTTTTTTCAGCTGCAGGCTTGTCTCTGTGGACGTCATTCAGTAGGTTTTCTAGTCTTATGATTTTCAGTTCAAGCTACGTATTTTCTTCAATCGAAAGTTTTTCCTACTCTCTCGCTTTAGTGACTTCTGATGTTGCTGCACTCTCTCTAGCCTCGATCTCTTTTTCAGATTAGGTTATTTTCAATGCTCTGAAGGTACTTACAATTTCAGGTGGCGCGTTTGCCCATCAGTTATCAAGTATTTCAACAAAACCCTTTCCGAGAGTTGTGGTCAGTTCAGAGATTTCTGGAGCGGGAAAGACTTTTTTTGCGTTTGGATCATTTATGTACCCAATCGGTGTAGTACCATCTTGTTGAGGCACGTCGATTACGACACTGTTTGTCGCCGGTCCAGCCGCGCACATTTCACCCTTCGTTGACTTGATATTCACCTCCTTCATTAGAATCTGGTCTTCTCACTTCTTCAACTTCCAACTCTTCAATCCGAGGAAGGGATGTTTCATTGCTTCGAGGTGTGCAGCCATTTTCGAATTCGTTTTCCTTCTGGACTATTAGGTATTTTTCTATATTAGATATAACTACATTTTCTCTATCTTTGTCCTTCTTTTTGTCTTTCGACTTTGATTTGTCTTGATCTTGAGTAGCTGTTTTCTCACAAGTATCAAGAGGTCTGCCCATCCCTCTTTTTCCTTTGACAGCTGACGTAGATGCCGTAGTTTCATCCAATGTGCGTGGCGCAGCGCCACCATCCAGTCCATTTTCTCCTGTTCCTGTCGTTTCAAACTCCTCACTCAAATTTTCAGCTATCACAGCTTCCTGTTTCTTTTCTTGCGACATAACCTCACTAAAAATTGACGAAAAGAACAGACAAGAATGTTTCACTTATTTTCACCCCGGCACAAAAGATAACACTACACTAGATAGTTAGGATTATCCACTACCAATTGCACTCGCGGTAAGAGATCTTAAGTCTGGTTTAACGCTTTAAAATTCACATTAAATCCGCAGCATCACGCACAGGTACACTTCGTTCGCGCCCACCGGAAGCCTCCGACTAAGAAATATTAAGGTGTTTTTTTGCGATTTTTCCGAGGAAAAATTTTTCTCTCTTAAATTGTTTTTCATATCTGGCTTCGTTCTCGAGAAAAAGTGGAAATTCCAATTTTTAGAATTAAAAGTGGATTTTTTCAAAAAAAGCTCCAACCCTTGTTTCAAGTTTTAGGCAAATATGTAAAAATTTTAACATTAGGACTGACATATTGGATCCGCTATTTTGAATTTGTAACTTGTAACGTCAAAATCGAAATAAGTGATCCTAAAAACCCCCTTGCACCAAGTCTTGGGCAAATCTGAAAAAATTTGGAAATTCTGGCAGCCATTTTGAATTTGTAACTTTTGACGTCAAAATCGAAAATGTCGACCTTAAAAACCACTTTGTGCCAAGTTATTGGCAAAACTGATGAAATTTTAAAATTTCAGCCGCCATACTGAATCCGTCATTTTTCAATTTGTAACTTTTGACGTCAAATCAAAATAAGCGACGTTAAAAATTCCCTTGTACCAAGTTATAGGCAAATCTGTAAAAATTTTAAAATTTGGGTTGCCATATTGGATCCGCCATTTTGAATTTGTAACGTTTGACGTAAAAATCGAAATAAGCCATCTTAACAAAACCCTTGTACCAAGTTTCAGACAAAGATGTAAAAATTTTATCATTTAGACTGACATATTGAACCCGCTATTTTGAATTTATTTGTAACGTCACAATCGAAATAAGTGATCTTGAAAATCCCTTGTACCAAGTCTTGAGCAAATCTGTAAAAATTCAGAAATTCTGGCAGCCCTTTTGAGTTTGTAACTTTTGACGTCAAAATCGAAAATATCGACCTTAAAAACCACTTTGTGCCAAGTTTTTTATGAAACTTATATAATTATATAATAAATAAACATTGCTTTTCTGCGAGAAAAGTAGATTTTTCATTCATTTATTATATGCATGAATATACTTTTTAGAACTGGAACACATAGAACTATATTTTTCTGACAGTTCATTATTTGATCTTCAAAAACCTAGAGTACAGTTCCTTAATATTTATTTATTGCAAAGTTATGAATTTGTTAAACCTCACCCACCTGTGTGACGGAAGCAGCAAAAAAACCTGTGTGACGGAGGGTTAAGACACATTAAAATTATTTTTAGGTTTTTAGAAAACAATTAATATAAACATGTTAGATTACTATTCTCGAAAAGTTGGTTTATATAAAATATTTTTTAAGAACATAAAAATAATTTAAATGGATATTAGAGACCTCTCAGTAAGTGGAATAGATGACTGACGCTTCTTTAAAACAATTTTCTTCACATTCGCTTCAAGTATGCAAAATTTGAAAATAGCTTCTGAAAAAAATAGTCAATTTAGGGAGCCGCATTTTTTATATCATGTATAATTTTGAGTTATGATCTTGCCGTTTTCGGTAAAAATTGATTTTTCTGTAAAAAAAAAATACAAATTCACTATGAGGTACCTCTAAATATTATCCGATGTACTTCTCCTTCCACGTGGTGCATACTTAAACCAAAAGGAACAGAAAAATCGAAAATGCAAATTGAGATTCGAACTTCCTTAATTTCTGAACACCCCTAATACGGACCAAACTATTTTTCTGGTCAAGAGAATTTTTTTTTCTTGAAAAACTGAATTTTCGCATTTTTTTTACAAAAAATACCTCTTACTCTTTCATGATATCTTGCATCGATCACGAAGAAAATTTTTAAATTAAATTTTTTGGAAAAAATTTACATGGCTACAAAAATAGTTTAGCCTTTTAAAAATGTACAGAATATCTTTTTTATATAAGCACGAATTAAAGAAAGTATTGGATGAAATAATGAAAGTGGTGTTTTCTATTAAAATCGACTTTATTTTCACGGCTGAATTTTGAAAACATGGATAGTTGATTTTATGGAAAAACCCATTTTTTTATCTTATGCAATATTTTTTCTCTAAGTTCTTGTTTATATAAAAAAGACATTCTGTAAGTTTTATGCAGGCTAAATCATGTTTGTGGCCACGGGAAGTTTTTTTCGAACAATTGAATCTTAGAATTTTTTTTGTGAACGTTGCAAGATATTATAAAAGAGTAAGAGGTACTTTTGTAGAACTTTTTTAGGTGAGCAAGCTTTTCTCTTGGGATTTTGTCGAATCTGTCGTTGTTTGTAAGAATAATGCGAAAATTCAATTTTTCGAAGCAAAAATTTTCTGGACCAGAAAAATAGTTTCACCCGCATGAAACTTACAAGGTTTCTTCGTCATTCAAGTACCACTTCAGTAAAAGAATTTCAAGCAAAACAAAAGTTGGAGCTTCAAAGAAATCAACTTTTAATATTTTCAGACAAACCACCGTTATTGCATTAAAATTCAACATTTTGTTAATTTTTAGTCGGATTTTGAAAGAGGGCAATTAACCTCATTAGAGTCAGAGAAGAAAATTTAAATAAAGTTATAAAGTTATATATTATAAAATATATAAATATATATATATATATATTATAAAAGTTATAAAGATTTGAAGAAAAAAATCTTTTTTTGAAAAGCAACCCTTAGATTTAAAATACTCATAACTTCGCGAAAATGATTTTATTTCAAAACGGTAAAATACGTGTCGCCTTACTTCCTTTGTAAAACAACGTATTTGAGAGGCGAATGATTCTGTGACTCGAAGTTGCACTGCCGGTATGATTTAAATTGGACTCGATCTTTTTATCAATAAAAATTTTTGAAACGAAAAATATTTTATTATGTCAAGATGTGAAGTTTTCAAAAAAGGACTGAATTGATATAAATATATACTACATTATTATACATACATTCTGGAAAGAATCAACATGGACAAAGACCTTTTCAAGCTCACAATGAGAACGGTTGGGGGAAGTGCTGTACCTATAGGAAAATCGTGAAATTTGGGCGTGAGAAAAGCTTCGCGAGATTCTGAGGTGGTATATGTATTGTGCTAGATTCGCGCATATAACATGGTTTTCTCAAGAGCTTGGAAAAATAAAAATATAAATCTACAAGAAAATGAAAGCTAGGAGAATTACATACGTGGCGGTGCAAATCGTTAAATAAATAATGAAATAATATCCATGTAACATTTTCTCACATAAGAAATGGTCAGGCTTGAAAGCCCCTTTTTTCGACTTGAAAACACTACTCAAAATTCAAGAAAAAATTAGTAAGACTAGGTCACATTCCCTCGCTTTCCCTTATCACCCCTCCTCACACCTCTGTCATCACCCCTCCCGATACTTCCTCTCATTTCCCCTCAATATCCTTTTTTTTATACGACCGACAGACACCTGACCGAAACTATAAGGGTTTCTGCCCGGGGCTACGAAATATATACTTTTTTATTTTGGAAATTCTATTTTTTAATTTATCAAAATGTTGAAAACCCTAGGTCTTTAAAGATTCAAAAAATCAGTCCAGGATTGGTTTATTTTCGAAAGATTCTTTTCATTATTTTGATGATCCTTTTTTAGTCAATAAGATTCATGTCTAAAATATAACCTGGAGTTTGAAAGAATGCAGATCATATTTCTTTCAGAGAGTATGAAAATCAAAAATTTGAAAACGCATCTATTTTGACAAAAGTTAATGAAACTAAGTAACAAGTATTTCACACGCCTTATGGCGTTTTTTGTACAAATAAGAGTTTGGAATTAACAAAATTTCAATTGCGTCAACAGTAAAAAAATCCAAGCATTTTTGTTCGAAATTTTTTGAAGTGTGTTAGAATCGAGAAATATATGAAGAACAAAATTACCATTATGAATTACTAGAATAATAATATCTCAATCGCAAATCGTGACATCAGCCACCAAATATTTTCAATATTTTTTAATTCTCTAACGCTTACTTCTTCTAAATATGAACGTTTCAGCATATTGAAAAAAATTATATCCTTTTCATCATCATCATCATCATCATCATCATCATCATCATCATCATCATCATCATCATCATCATCATCATCCTATGAAGTATATATTTTTAATATTTCAATTTTGAATGAAATGAAAATTTACAAAATTCCAAACCTATTTTCCACGTAGAAATAATTGTTGCAGTAAAGAAGAATCTTTCTGAACTGTTAGATCTTTTTCTTGGAGGTAATTCTTTTCGTGAAATCTCGACGTTAGATTGTTACAGAAAGATTTGAAAAAATAAGCAGTTCAAAAATCTAAAAATCTTTAGAAGACACACGATTTTTTTTAAATTTTCAGGGTTTTTAGGGTTTCACTGTCCAGGTCGAAATCCTTATACTGTCTGTGCCTTCGTCCGTCGGTTTATCGTATTTGGGCCTCATATTTTGGGTCTTACAGTTTTGAACCTTATGATTTTAGGACTTGTGAATTAGGACTTACATTTTCGGGACTTATGGTATAGCATTTACATTATTGTGTCTCATAGTTTTTGGACTTATGGTCTTGGAACTTGCGGTTGGAGTGGAATTTAGTGTTTGGTATATAAAAAGCCCAATCCTTCAGATTTAAAATTAAGATTAGGGAGTGAAGAAAAAAAATGTTATCAATTTTGATTTGTTATTCATTTTATTATCACTCTTTTAAAATCATGAAGTCTTGACAGTAATAATTTCAACCCAAAATATATTTATTATAAATAGAAGAAATTAAATGAAAAGTTTTTTTTCAAAACATTCTTTTTCCTGAAACTATACTTAATTTTTAATTCTTTTAATTTCTTATATTTTTAGTCGCCTGAAAATCATAAGGCTGAGATTTCAACTCTATTTCCGTTTACTTTTCTTGAGAAAGACTAAAGGGCAGAAATGAAGTAGATATACAAAGTCAGAGGAAGGAAATGAATATGGAAATTACAGAGTGCAATTGTAGAAGGAAATCTGTAACGGATAGGTCACATGTGAAGAGCTGTTACTACCAATTAGTTGCACGCCAGGACAACTTACAGCTGTATCGTCCTTTGTGAACCTTATTCCAGTATTTCACATAATATGTAGCTACATGAAATCATAATAAAATATATAATTTCATAGTTCTGAAAGGATCTCAGCACGGAGATGTTTAATATTTTTTATTAATGCTTACGCTTAGCTCGCTCAAACATTTTTTTTATTTTACTGTCCGCCTATATTATCCCTCATTTCATGTAAATCCTGTTTTGGAGCTTGACCCGTTAAAAAATGTGGAGTTAAGAAAACCTTGGATGCCTTATTGAGAACCTAGATGAGTTTTGATCACTTTGGCCTCTTGAATATTCCCGCCATTTCCATCCTATTTTGACATTGATGCCTTCAAGTAAAATTTCTGGTCATACTCAAGAATTTTGGAATTCAACATTTTTCCGAATCTCAGACCCGTGTTGAGAAATTAATGTTCCTGTGTGTCAAGTCCACTTCCTGTGTGGAAAAGTCGACTGGGGCCAGACAGGGTTTCGACTAGATTGCCCAATTATAGTTGGTCCCCAACTGGGAACCTCAATCACTGCCCAACTGGGCTACTCTCTGGGTTGTAACGCTCAGACCACCCAATGCCCAAATTAGGCATAAGTTGGGCAATTCCTTTTCTGACCAATTAAGAAGAAAAGATTTAAATCTAAGTAAAAAATTTAACTGAAATTAGGAAATAACATTCAGTCGCATATTTTAAGAGTTCTTAGTTTTAATATAATTTCCCTGTATATGTGCGTATTGCGTATAGTGTATTCTTCTATACCCTCCGGAAAATCTCATGCCTTCTCGATCTTTTCCGAAACTGATCTGAATCTGAAATGATGAGGATTCCCACGTGAAAATGAGGTGCCTTCATATAGTGAATTCTAGTAAAAGTTTTCATCTTTCCCCAATCTGTAATTCACTTAAGGTCCTGAAGGAATTTAGTCATCCATATCTTGATCTTCAAAATTCGCATTCACCTCCATCTTAAAGGAAACAAATTCAATGTTAACATATGTAAACAATTATTTCTGAAATGATATACATATTATTAGTAATTATATCTGCTTACTTTTTATTTCTCATAATATCCTGTTGACACAAAATTACACAAGCCAAGCATAAAATGACGCGTGCGACTGCTGACAGCTGACTGACTATAGAACCGTAGGGGGAGATGAGTTTGCGCAGTGCGTTTGGACTCGAGCAGCCAATAGAAGTTCAGCGGGAATTTTATAAACACTGAAACATTGAATCTTTTTTGTCAGTGTTGACTAAAATATAATGTTTGTATTTTAGTATTTCAAAGTGCCTTCCTTACATATTCATTCATGTTTGAGGTTCTTAATTTCAATGTGAAATTGTATGTTACATGTTTCTACATTTAGAGCATTTGCAAGATCTGAATCCTGTTCGGTATAATTTTTATCCTCGGAATTCTCCTGTTTAGGAGTTCCTCGAATTTCGTCGGCACTGACGTTCTGAACGTGTTCTGAAATAAACGATAATTAAGTATAAAAATATTACGAGTATATTACCATCGTCATCAGCACTCGAGTTCCACACGGGTTGGTGTCGTGGATGTTTGATAGCCAGCTTGTTCAAATCTTGATATTGGAGAAGCGCTATATTCGATTTACCATCTTTTGGACCAAATGTACTCAGATTTAAGCAATTCATTTGGAAATTCTCTTATTTGCGGAAAGCTTTCTAAGCCTTGCGTTGCAAGCTTTCGAACCTTACATGGCAAGGTTGAGGCAAGCTTGCCGCAAGCTCTTGTGCTATCTGGAATTTAACTGATCCTGTCTGAATTTATAAATGCCCTCCCGTTAATTTAAAGTCATTTTAAGAAACACATTATTGAAGATTTATGATGTCTTGTTGATTGGACTATTTGATTTATTCTATTATTTTTTTTTTTTAATCGATGTGATTCTGCTGTAATTGTAGTAAGATTTCATTACTATACTCGTAAATCTGATGCAGAAGTTTTGTTTTCTCAGTTTAGTTTTAGTTTGTGTTTCTTGATTTATTCTCAAGAACTACGTTTTTCAAATAAAATTTCGATTCAGAAATCAAAGTTCTGAATTTAACTTAATTTGCACCGAATTCCTTTCTTTTGTTCCTTCCCTTCCAATGGTGATTAATTTTTTATGCACATCGCATTATGTCAAATATTTTGCCAAGTTCGAAATACTGGACGAAAAGGTCACAGATTTAGGTTGATTTCCTAAATATTTAGAACCCTCATTTGTAATATTTAGAACTTTTGTAATTTTTGAGAACCTTTGTTGAGAATCATTCGTAACCTTTAAGGATAGTCAATTCCCTTGACTTTCTAAATTATCATTTTGAACCGTCCTAATTTTGTAGGTTAGTTTCGTGCAATATTTAAAATCTTTATTTGGACTTTATAATTATTCTTAACCTTCAAGGTTAATTGCTCTGACATGTAAAAATTTATATTTAAGACTTACAACTGTTACTGAGACCTCTTTGTCTTTTGCTTAACCTCAAACTTTAGATCATCAAAGTGTGTAGAATCATTAGCAGTACGATACTGTAAATGTATCATGGATCACTCAATTAAGAATCTTTGTCATACTTAACCTCAAACTATTCAACTCTTTCCAATATTGAATAAATTAATTGATTTGCTGAATTATTTGGAATAATTATTTGTAGTTTAGTCAAGATAATCTTCCAGGTTAAGATCCACTATCTCTCTATCGAAATCCAGCATAATAGCTGTGCTGTGTGGTTATGAGTTACCTACAGCCCATTTTTTATCCTATTTTAATAATTTTTCTTTTTAAAGATTTAATTCAAAATTATTTTACACTCATCTCGCGTAAGTGTGCCGCCCGTTATTGTATCGGCTTCACGGTTGTTCACGTTTGAATGCTTCTGTCTCCCCCTTCCTGAGCGTCCCTTAACGCCCTATCCTCAAGGTCTTCGCTCGGACAGTCAGCGCCGTATCAGAAGTTATTTATATCGCGACTCTCTGCACATATACTTTTGTACATCTGCCGGGTTCAGAAACTAAATATGCGGTCCTAAGTGTTTACGCACTCGTCGCTTCAAGTCCCGTTGAAACTAGACTTTAATAGCCCCCGTTACTGTGCTGACCAGATTCGAGGCCGGCACAGTTACACGAGATGAGTGTATTTTGAAATAAGCACGGTATATAAATACTAGGGAATAAGGCAACTTCTTCTCAGTGTGTGATTCAAACGCGAAAATATAGTACTAACAAAACTTATAAATACATGTTCCTATCTAGAATACTTCAGGGAATTAGAGTCGGCCATAATTTTGAATATTTTAAAATCTTAAAGACTCCGTAATGAGGCCCCAAAGAATCACTTATAAGTGCTAATTGGGAGTTTTACGTAATACTAAAGTTAATGATCGCATTAAAATTATTTCAATTTTTGTAAACAATTCATTTCTTTTAGAAGACGCGAAGTAGGTATAAATTATAGGTGTTATGCGTATTTTAATCAATCTGAACAATGCTATTATTTCTTTAAACAATTTGAAAACTGTTTAAACAATACCTATATGTTCAAATACATAGCTTATTGAAGAAAAATAGAAAAAACATATTTCTTCAGCAATTCTTGATTGAATTTCGATATTCTTTTGTACCCTTGGGCTTATTAATGCCTTCCTTAGTTTTTGAACGATAAATTCATAGTTTTTACGAAACTTTTCAACTAATTTGGATGTGTTAAGGCATCTATTTGGTTCTCTCTTCAAATTATCTAACCAATTTTTGTAGTTTCGAAACTACTTAAAATGTTGAAATTACCTGAACATAAATTATAGTTTTATGTTATAAATTTTATTAAATATATCCATTTGGATACATGCATTAGTTTGAGTTGAATTTTCAAGAAAAAAGTTAATTTTCTACCAAAAAGTTGAATTTTCTACCAAAATAGTTGAATCCTCAGTCAAAAGAGGTTAATTTTCAACTAAGCACTTGCATTTTTAACCAAAAAAGATGAAATTTCGACTTAAAGAGCTGAATTTTTAAACCAAACAGACGAGTTTTCAACACAAGAGTTGAATTTTCTACCAAGAAAAATTTTCCGATCAAGAAAGAAAAAAAATCAACCAAATTGTTGAATTTTCAAGCCAAAAAGACGAGTTTTCTTCAAAACTGTTGAATTTTCAAGAAAAAAGTTAATTTTCTACCAAAAAGTTGAATTTTCTACCAAAATATTTGAATCCTCAATCAAAAGAGGTTAATTTTCAACTAAGCACTTGCATTTTTAACAAAAAAAGATGAAATTTCTACTAAAAGAGCTAAATTTTTAAACCAAACAGACGAGTTTTCAACACAAGAGTTGAATTTTCAACCAAGAAAAATTTGCCGGTCAAGAAAGAAAGAAAAATCAACCAAACTGTTGAATTTTCAAGCCAAAAAGACGAGTTTTTTTCAAAACAGTTGAATTTTCATGAAAAAAAATAATTTTCAACCAAATAGTTGAAGTTTCAAGTCAGTAAGACGAGTTTTCTACATTAATTTTCACATTAGCTTCTTCAATATCTCTCTATTATTTATTCAATTCTGATTATCCTATGATCATTTTCTATACAATGATTTAACTGTTGAAAATTCAATTATAAATTTTTTCGATTTTCAACGGTTGAAAATTCAACCGTTGTCAATTCAAGTAAAAAACGCATTTTGTAATAAAAATGTTATACTCACATAATCTTACATTAGAGCCTGATAAACAAACACTTCAAACCATAAAAAAAAAATTGAAGAAAGTCTAGGTGGAATTCACCATTAAAGCAATGTTACACGCGCACTATAGCACACGCACATTATACTAGCAAACTTTTATTTAACAATTGTTTTGACTTTTTTGTTTTTGCTTCCATTATGGTCCAACGTTTCAATTCTTTCGTTACTTGTGACTTCCTATCTATAGAACCGTAACAGTTACGTGCAAAGCTACGTGAGAAACGTTAGAAAATTTTAAATTTTGAATTTAAGAAGGGTCATGTTCAATCTTTCAGGCTGTCAGACCGTGATAGCAGGAAAAGTACTGACTGAAATTTGGAACAACCTATTTGTTTTCCACGCCAAGAGCACGTACTGTTTTCAGGAAAGTCAAATGCGTTCGGTAAATTCCCATCGGATTGTGATAAAAGGCAGAACCCCCATACAAATGGGCAAAATCCCCTGAGAACATCAGCGCCCTTTTGGCCTTAAAGGTGGCGTAACGCCACTCCAATACCAAACAGGCCTGCTAATCCCTATTGCTTCTCCTAAGAACCAATCTTTTTTCTTTGCACTAACTTTTCTTAATTTAGCTTCAACTTTTATTAACTCCGACTGACAGATTAATCCAAAATGCACTCAAATCGACTCTCCTTCGGCCTCAGCGATCGATTAAACACAAAAGCATTTCTATGTTATCTTCTTGATACGAAACAGTTACATAGCGTCAAAATGTCAGGTAAATTAAAATCATACAAGCAGTTAATTCACGAATACACCGTTGGAAATTATTTACACGGCTAGAGCGAGCGGTACTAAAAATCACTGATGACTTTGAAACACGATAACTCGGTTGAAAATAAGGCTAGAGATTTTTTTTAAACAATTAAAAGATCTTTGACTTAAGCCTATAAGATATTAAAAATCTTCACCGATTCCCGAGTTATGACTCAAAATGTCCAAGCGTATCTGCGTCGAGTTTTAGTCGGCAATCATCACTGTATTCCGCAACAGTGGCGATCGCAGAGAATTTCTGGGATTTTGGAACTCAACTTCAACTCGTGCTATGGCTGAGAAAAGCTGTAGCAAAAATCTGAAATTTACAGAACATTATCTTTCAAATCTTGTCTTTGATTGAAGCCAATAAAATATTTAAATTCTTCACGGATTCCCGAGATATGACTGAAAATGTTCAAGCGTGTCTGCGTCGAGTTTTAGTCGGCAATCACCGCTGTATGCCGCGAGAGCGGTGATCGCCAAGAATTTTTTTAGATTTTGTAACTTAACTTCAACTTGTGCTATTACTTAGGAAACCTGTGGCAAAAATCTGAAACTAACAGGACATTATCTTTCAAATCTTTTCTTCGATTTAAACCAATGAAACATTAAAAATCTCCACGGATCCCCGAGATATGATTAAGAATGTCCAAGCGTGTCTGCGTCGAGTTTCAGTCAGCAATCACAGGTGTATGTCGCAAGAGCGGTGATCGCCGATAATTCCTTGGATTTTTTTCCTCAAATTTATCTCATGCTATGAATCAGGAAATTTGTACAAAATATCTGAAATTGAAGATCATAATCTTTTGAATCTCATCTTTGACTTAAAGTAATAAAATATTTAAAATCTTTGTGGATTCCTGAGGTATGATAAAAAATTTCCAAGCGTGTCTACAGCGAGTCTTAGTCGGCAATCATCACTGCATTCCGCGAGAACGGGGATCGCCAAAAATTCCTCGGATTTTGTAACTCAAATTTATCTCGTGCTATGACTTAGGAAAGTTGAAGCAAAAACCTTAAATTTACAGGACATAATCTCTCATGTCTTATCTTTCATTTGAGCTAATGGAACATTAAAAATCTCCACGGATCCCCGAGATATGACTAAGAATGTCCAAGCGTGTCTGCGTCGAGTTTCAGTCAGCAATCACAGGTGTATGTCGCAAGAGCGGTGATCGCCGA
>JAUMHM010000071.1:12830346-12841752 GCA_032362435.1 Melikaiella ostensackeni | reverse complement strand
TTGTCAACTATAAAATCGTATTTTACTGCCCCCCCCCCCCCGTATGAGTGTACTCTCTTTCCTCATCACCCTCTATATTCTCGTTTTAGATAAACCATCCAACACCTCCAATTTATTCAGTAATTTCTTTCCTCCTTCATGCACTACTTTGTCTCTGGAATTCCTCCCATTCCCATCCCATTCTTCTCCTCATTCTTTTCATTCTCTTTCTCCCGGTCTTATATTTGAGTCTCTCTCTATGATTAGTTTCAGTATAGTATTCATTAAAATGTACTTACAAAAGGTATTCAAGAAGAAGATTCTTGAAATTGAAGAAATTTAAATGGATAGTAAAAATGAAGAATGTATTAGAAATGTACTAGAACGATTTAATGGGATTGAATGATTTTTTGGAAAGAATCTCTGCGTAAAGAAATGCTATTCTTGAAATTGCGATTCTTTGAAAGAAAGACAATAACAATGATAATAATTAGGACAAACGGTTAGACAAGTGAAGGAAGACTCTTGACATTAATTTCACTCAATTGCGGGCGCACATGCATTGTGCAAATGTGCACTTACACTGACACCGAGACGAAGTGAAGTGCATAAAATTGTACATTTATGTGTGTGTGTGGGTGAGACGTCTTTAAAACTCCCTCATCACATTTGTAGCTGGTTTCAAATGTCGTCTTCATCTTTAGGGGAGAACCCGTGGCGACTAGCCACTTGACTTTAATGATCTTCCCACATCGCACAAAGTTACTCAAGTTGCATTTATCGGCCTTCCTACAATTTATCCGAAAGTTTTCAGCAATTTCTGCTTATTCTCTTCGAAAGGTCAAACCGTTTAGGGATGACAAGCAATTATTTGTGTTGAAAAGTTCTTAGAGTCGTTAATTTCAAATTCCTGCTTAGTTCAAATGTTTATGCATTTTTTTGTTTCTTCTTTATTTGTTTATACTCTTTCCCTTTTACGGGTTCAAGAGTGTTTACAGATATATTACATATTTTCTTGTCTGCAATCCTTATATAATACATTTTCAACTTATCTTACAATATCATCTCAATCATTTTTCTTAATCCTATACGCTTACGACCTTGTCCTGAGCTTCCGTTTCCTCTTACAACTAGCAATCTAAATATGGTAGCTCAATTCCGCAACACTACTTCCTTATTCTCCTTCTTTAGAAGTCATTTTCTTGGTTTTTCTTTATCCCTTGAACCCAAATCTCTCTCTCTCCCTTAACTCTTTCAGTTTCTTCTTCCATTCCTCACACTGACGATTCCCATTCAAAACCCACTTTATTTCTTTTTTCATACTTCCCCCACCTTTCGTCACCTGTATACTTCTCTAACATATACAACCATGATTCCTGCTCATACTTACATACTCTGCACAGATTCTCTTCTTCATTCATCCAATACCAACATGCTCTTACCTCCTCTCCCATTCTGCATCTCACTACTCTCTTCCACTTGCTCTTCTTTTCAATCTTTTTAAGGTATTCTGGCTCCCCCTCACTCTTTGCCATCCTTCACCAGCTGTTGTACCTTGACTTCGAAATTTTGGTCCTTCTTCCCACTCCTTGCCTTGCCCTTATCTTTTCCTCTATTCCCTGTTATTTTTGACCCCTAACATGCAAACCACATTCAAACCTCATTTCGCATCTCTCTTCCTCCTATTTCGAACATCTCACATTAACCCTTCTCTCTCTGTTCATAATCTCCCGATTACACGCTTGTGCAATCTTGCTTTCCTCCCCCCCCGTCAGTTCCTCTTAAAAATTCCAGGATCTTTTCAGTTACCTGACTACCATTTTCTCTCGTCCTATTTTTTCCCTCAGCATATAAGCTGGGCAGCTCCAACTCACCTTCGTGATCAATCTCAGAAATCTCTCATGCAGAATCTTCACACTCTTATGCTCCTTTCATCATCAAATTTCAACTCCATAACTTAACACTGACCATACTGGCACATCGAACATCCATACTCTCATCCTCAAGTCGTCCTTAAACTTTCTTCTTCCTGTACCCCACACTGGTCCCATTACTGTACTCGCACATTTCATTCTCCTTCTCACCTGCAGCTCCTTTCCTTCTCCTGCTTCGAACCAAAATCCTAAGTAGTAGAACTCCTTCAAACGCTCTTATCGTCAGATTCATCCCTCTTCCATCATGCGCTACAAGAATTACATCACTTGCGTATGCTAGTGAATACAGTTTGCCTGTTCTCAATATTGTCCCTCTCTTTCCTTTCCTCTCCATCTTCTTCTCCAAGTCTGGTAATAGGATGCTCAACAGAAGAGGGCTCAAATGGAACCCTTGCCTAAGTTCCCTTCCTGTTCAAAATTCCTCTCCTTTCTCTTCTCCTATCTTCACTATTACCTAAGTTTCCACAAATATCTCGTTTACCTCTCTATCAAACCTTTATCTACTCCTCTCTCCTTCGTGGCATTCCATAGCACCCTCCTGTTTGCGGAGTCAAATGCTGCTTTGAAATCCACAAACAGTGCAACTAGTTTCTAGAAAGTTGAGCACGTATATATTAATCTGTGGTCCCCATCCCTTCCCTAAAACCCGTTTGGTGGTGTGGTATACTTTCCATTTCGTCCCCTGTCTTTCCAGCCTCTTCCTAAGCACTTCCGCCTGAATTTTATAGCCCATGACATGAGTGTGCTACATCTACATTCCTCTACCCTTTTTCCTTCTTCGTTCTTAATCAACGGCACCACCAGCCCTGTATTCCATTTTTCCGGTCTCCCTTCGCCACTCCGAACCTTATTGCAAATCCTCCACATCTCTTCTTCCACCCCTTCTCCTCCGAACTTCAGTGCTTCGTTTTCTACGCCATCCTCACCTGCTGCTTTGTTTCTTTTCAGCCTTGCGATCGCCTCATTCACCTCCTCCCCACTGAACTCGCTTCCACTGTCTTCGTCCTTCGCCATTTTCTTTCTTCCTCTACCCTTTACCTTTATTTTTCATGTTTCCTAGCAGTCTCTTGAAATACTCCGTCTACTCGTCCATCCCAATTTTCTCACTTACGCTCTTCCTTCCACCTCTTTCCCTTTTTGTCACTCCCCATTTCCTTCCTTTACCTATCTTCATTTAACCCTCAAGTGCTAGAACCTCGAAATTTTACGTTCCACCTAGAAAGGGTCCAATAGACCCGAGAAATGTTCAAACTCAAATACCTCCGGTTCAAACAGACTTAGCTCAATACATTTTTTTTACATGGTAGCCCAGAGTCTCGCAAAAATGAATATTCTAAAAATAGATATGAATATCAATCGAATATCATAAATATTTTGCCAAAAATTAAAAGAACTTTCTGAAAGCTTCGCTCTGCTGAAAAAAAACGTTCGGGTCTCTTGGACCCGTGCTAGTACTTGAGGGTTAAGTTCAAACTCCTTCAGAATTTATGTTTGTGAATACAAAGATCGCTAAAAAGTTTCTTTCAAAATAGAAAAGGCTTAAGAATTGGAAATTTTCATTGTAAGCACTTAAAATTCACAAAAATTACAATTTGAATTTTCTAAATTCAAAATGATTTAACTTTATAGTTCATCTTACAATTTTAAAAGTCAATCATTTTAGGCACTTTCAAGCTTGTATTATTTTAAATTGATGCATTCAAAATTTAACAGTCTTGAACTTTATCCACAACTTAAAAAATACAAGTATTGAATAATTGTTTTCAATTTTTAAAAGTCAGGGGCATATGTGATACTTAGTTACTTACCATATGAGCCACATAGTTCCCCCGGTTTCTTCTCCACAATAATAAATGACTTTCGCTGAAACTTTGACAAATGATGAAGAACATCAAAACAGACGTCTGTAGACTACCTTTTTTTGTTGAAAATTAAAAAAAAATGTAAGGTGGGTAAAACATTTGTTTTCATTTTTCAAACATAATAATAGACTTTAGACGTATGTTTTCATGTTCTTTACCAGTTGTCACAGTTTTAGCCAAAAATTTTTATTATTACAGAGGAAAACCCGGGGAAACTGCTACTGCTCGCATGGTAAGTAACTAAGTATTACATTCCCGTCAGTGTTTAAAGAATTTTAAATTTCCAAAAATGATCAAATTTTCAAACTGGACACTTTAAAAGTGAATAATTTAAAATTTGTGAAAGCTCACAAATCAACCCTTCCAGTGAAAGCGTTTGAAATAAAATAATTTTCAACTAGAACTCTGTAATTACGTTTATAAAACTAATACTGAGGAATTCAAAATCAGACAATGGTAATTACGAAGTCCTTTGAAAAAACTAATAGATATTTTGAAGCTGAAAGCCTTCTAAACTTGAATAACTAAGAAATAAAAAGTTTGTAATTTTGAGTGAAGTTTTGAAGATTGAAGCGTTTCAAGATATATAAAATTAAGAAGCCTTTTGAAATTGTGATCTTTCCAATTAAGGAGACTTATTGTTGGAAAATTCAATATGAAAACTATTAGAACTGTATATGAACTCTAATATTGAATTATTCGAGTTTCAACAATTTGAAGTTCAGGTTTCCAACGAAAAGTCCTTAAAATTTTCAAAATAAGGCTGTTGAAATTAAACCATTTGAAATTTGAACGATTACAGAAAACGATCAAAGTTGGGAAAGTTCACAATTTGAGGATCGGCACAGTTAAACATATTCAAAGTATTAAAGAAAACCTTTTTTTAAAATTAATAAGGACGAAAATTATTTGTGACCATCTCCATCTCAAATCATGCAGGGGTCCAGAGGTCCACATTAGAGTTTTAGAACAATTTGGTATTTCGAGATATAATTCCATACTGAAAATAATGGGATACGTATTCCACAGTTGGTTCATTTTTTTTGATTTGTTACAATCATTTGAACCTTACCTGAGAATTCCGAAAAATTGACAGAAATTTATTTCAAAAATTACAGAATGATGGCTGTTTTTCTAAAACTCTGGAAAGCGGATTCTCTCAAAAACCCCACTTTTAACATTTATACTTTTTTGAGAAATAGATGGTAATATGAACAATATATTTCCTAAGTTTCGTTCATGACAAACCACTGCTTCACATTTAGAAAAAATTATTTTGGAGAAAAGAACATTTTTCCAGCCTCAAAAATAATTAAGCCCCCGTAAAACTGATTGAATGCCCTCCTTATATAAGCAGAAATTATGAACAAATATGGAGAAAAAAAAAAGGTTGGGCTCTCCGGAACATCTTTATGATTTTCATCGAATTTTAAAAACATGAAAAGAATATTTTCAGGGAAACCCCATCTTTCTTTATTTTTTCCAATATTCGTAAAAAGTTTCTGCTAATATAAAACAAACATCCCATCGAATTAGTCCAGTATATTTTTGATTAAAGATTTAAATTTGTAGTGTCGTGGGAAAATTATGCAAAATATCAAAATAGTAGATACCTACAATCTAATTTTTGAGAATAGTACATAGATTCTCAACTTCTATTTGTTTTTTTTTTTAACGAGTGCTTCATCGTAGAAAATTTTTTCACTGAAACTTTACCTCTCAATAAAATCTATGTTCATTTGACTGAAAATTCGAACAAAAAAAATCATTTTAAACATGCAATCTTTTGGAAATTTTAAGAAAAGTTGAATAAAAAATTCCCCCAGAAAGCAGCCTAGAAAGCAAAACTAAATTTTCTTGTGATTATTTATCCAGAAAATATATAATAATTTCATGAAAAATCGTGTTTCTATTTTCACATCATCAAAAAATTTGTAAACGCTCATTAAATTTTTTGCTCACGAACATTGAAAACTGTGTTTCTTCTTTCAAGAAAAATAACATATTTTAGGGTCACACGTCTGGTTGCGGTATTTTGCTTTTCATGATTAAAGAATTTTCTTAGATCACAAATTAAATTTAGTTGAAAGAAAAAAAAAATGCGGATTAACTTTTTTTTAATAAGATTGAAATTTAAGGTGTGAGCCCTTATAATTGAGATGTCTGTTGATTCAAAGAAAATTATCTCGCATTCCTCATTTTTTTTTATAAAATTGTTTTTTGAGTTTGTAAATTTCTTTTTTTCTCAAAGATATCCAGCAGCCTTAAAATTATATTCTTAAAAAAATACCGCCTGATTAAAAAAAAGGTTCAGGAAACGATTCTTCGCAATTATGAAACCGTAGTGCTTTTTACATAATTTCTTAAATTTTCAACTTGATAATTCATTTCGTGTGGGCATGAGTTATTGCAGAGAAATATAGTCAAAAGGTAGGAATTAGGCAAGTGATACATGGCCTTAATTGGTCGTATTGATACTATTAATATTGACGTTCTAAATATTTTCAAGTCTTCGCCGTCGGAAGTTATGACTACAAAAAATTAAACACATAAAAAAAATCTAGAAACATAATAGTAAGAAACATGCATTTTTTCGTTGCAAATTCCTGTTATCGGCAGTTACCGACAACTACAAAGCATCTGAGGATTTTAGTCCGTGCTAAATTGGTGTGAGTCCATAATAAATTGTTTTCTTTACGTAATTACTCTGTTCTGGAAGGCCAATTATCTGTAAGAGTTAAAATTTGAGCGGAATAAGGAAAAAATGTGAAAATCGAATGAAGTGGGGCTAAGCGGCGCATGTGGGAGAAAGCACCCTTGATTCTGCGTTTTTTAATGCGATATTTACTTCTTCTAGGTAAAAAATATAGAGGTCTGTAACTAAAAATAGTAAAAATTGAATTGCAAGCCCTAGAAGAAGCAATATCGCATTTTGAATACACAATTGAAGGTGCACCGCATTCCCCCGCATATGCAGCGCTTAGCCCCAGTTAATGCTATTTTATATCGAATTGTGCAACTGTGGTAAGTATTTAATTTATATTTCATTTTTTGTCAATTTAGTACGGACACGAACCTTCGAAAGCTTTAGATGTCGGTAAATGTCGGTAACAGGAATTCGCATTTATAATGAATAAATAAGGACATAGACATATATTTCCAAGCGACTCTGTTTCTAGTTGAAGAATGATTATCACAAAATTAGAGGCAACGCAGAACTTGGAATCGGCAATAATCGAGTGCTCACAGTGGCGGGAAAATCAAATTTCAAATCGATCCGGATCGCCGTTCGCCCGGAAGATACCTCGGTGAGACGTTTCGCTGTGAAATTGGATTTACTTGGAGCAACTATACGCGCCGTCGGATTAGATGATCGTCCTCTTCCCGGTGTATACCCACGTCTCCAAATACCTTCTCTAAGTCCCGGCTGTTAGAGGAAGACAAATCCGACGAGACAACGAGAATCGAGCCGAGTAGAGTAGGCGAGAGTTTCCGTGAGGTCGACCTGATTTTAACTGAGTTACGTCCCAATAATCATCAATTAATGTATTTAACAGATTCAAAAGGTATTAAGTACTTATTGGCCTTTGAGTGAAAATTCAGAAATTCAGATTAGGAAGTTTCCTAAATAATAGATTCGTCCAATTAAGAGAGAGGTGCTAAGACGGACCCCCTTTCACATTTCACAGAAATTCTCGATTTTAAGAAACCTTAGTTATAAGAGCAATTGCTAACATTAAGGGTGATGGTACCAGGCCCTAACCTCAAAATTGAATTGCCTTATTTTCCTCCATAAATACTAGAATTGTATATTTGCTAGATACTTGGAGCCTACTCCGGTTTTGAATAGAGTCTCTATTCGGAGTAAAAAATTGGCTAATTTTAATACTTTTTGTGTAAACCGATTTTTTCCAAAATAATGTTCATATGCATAAGACCTTCGAAAATGTTGATAAGGTAATAAGTTTTGATATTAATAAAATATGTAAAATGGCCCGTCTTGGTTGCAGAGGTTGTCTCTGATTAGTGAAAAAATTTAATTTCTGCTTTTGCCATTTGTATCAGCTGTTCTACAACGGTAAAACAGATTACGCTTTTACCTGGTGTTTATAAACAAAACGGAGCCCTGTCTTAGGACTCATGCATCTTTGCCTTTTTTTACCCTGCGTTTTTCAACAACATAAAAATTGGTAAAAAACACGTAACAGTTTGAGTGTCTGAAAAATTATCTGTTTGAAATTTCAACTAGTAACTGTTCTAAATCATCACAAAGTATTGAATTATGACTTCTAAAATAGGTAGAAATTCATAATCGAACCTGATAAAATAATTTTTACTTTACGTTTTTGTTGATTTACTGGACTACGTACTTATTGAGTATAATATGTTTATATAAAAAATATTCAGGGGACCCACCTTAGGCACCATTCCCCTACTATGGATCAGATAATTTCTAAATTCGAGAATTTGAAATTTTGAGCTTCCTTGCCTCAATTTTTAAATGTGAGAGGAGACAAAAATTCCTATCAAATTCTAGGTCAACTGATTAATATTTAAGGGTTCCTAGATCCCTAAAAATTTTCTATTTATTGTCATAGACTTCCCCAAAATAAAATTCGAATCCTTTTACTTTCTACGAATTATCATTTTAATTAATTCTTATTTGCCCAAATGTTAGGTTCCATAATTTTTGTTTCAATTAATTTCAATTTAACAAAATTGCAGAAGTAATTATACTTCCGAATTTTGATTTCTTAGGACTTTTGTGCAGTTTTCTGTTACACAAGCTGATTTTATTAGAGTTTATGTTTTTAAAAGTTCCTCGTTCAAATCTATTTCAATTTTTTCGAAATGGATATTTACCACGATTAAAATTTTTTGGAATTGTCATTTGACCTAATATTCATTTTCGCGCTAAAATATTAGGTCAATCAATATTAGGTCGAATAGAACTTCATAAAGGCTGAAATTCGGTCAAATTTCAATTTGAAAAAATGTAAATTATGATAAGTGTCTATTTTGGTGAAACAAAATGAGATGAAATGACCATTTGAAAAAATATACATTAAGGCAAATGGCGATTCGGAGAAATATGAATTAAGTTAATTGAACGTTATTAGAGCGAATCAAAATTATGGCGACTGGCAATTCGCTGGCAATAAATATGTAGAAGGTTAAATGGGAATTCTGAAAAGCTCCTTTGAGGCAAACGCAAATTTTGCAATATGAAAATTAGGTCGAATAGAAGTCTGGGCAAATAAAAATAATGGAAAATTTGGAATAAAGAAAATGACACGATATGACAACTGAAAGAATAAACATTATAGCTAATATGGCAATTTGAAAAAAATGGAAATTAGGTCAAATGGAAGTTTATGGTATATGGAAATTTGGAATAATAAAAATCACGCTAACTGACAATTCGAAGCAATACACATTGTAGCAACTATGGCAATTGAAAAAATATAAATTAGGTCAGATAGAAATTGGGTTAAATTCGATTCAGGGCCACTGACAATTCGAATAAACATAGATTAGGTTATATGAATATACATTTTAATGATGCAAAAGCTACACCGTTGTCAATGGAAATTCAGACTAATGAAAATAAACTGAAATAAATTCTATAAACAATTTTTGTGTTAAAACAAATGTGATTATCGGAAACTTTTGCTACATTTTTGTTCAGGAGTATACATTAATGATCGTTATTTCGTGAAATCATTATTTATCTGCGTAACAACTTTTGATCGATTTTTGTTGGAGTAATGGTAATAAAACAATTATTCTGGTAATTAATTGAAAGATAATGATCCCTCTGGACGGATTTAAATTTGAAATCCAAAAATAGAAATTTGACTTTAACCGCTGTTGTGGATTTTTTTCTATAAAAAAAAATACGCGAAGCACAGAAAGTAAGTTTATACATTTGCATATAGTTTTTTCAGACTGAGAATGCACAGTTGTTTATTCTTTTGTATTTATAAAAAATTTCAAAACTCAGATATATTCAAATCGCGACACAAATAGAATAATAAAAAGAATTCTTTTTTCTGAGACTCCTAAATAATTCAGTGAATGAGAATTCTAAGGAGCCAAAATGAGGGGTAGATTTGCACTTGGATTCAAATATTAAGACCAATGACTTTTTTCCTAAGTAAGGTTAAGTCCCAATTAAATACGATTACCCTTAATTTCGAGTCATCTTTATCGCCACTTAAGCAAATTAATGTAGTTGTATGATTATTGGAGCAGACCCCTTCTTAAAAATTATCCAGCTTTATATTCTCTAACGGAACCACAAAAAAGAAAAAAATTTGATTGTAAACATGATTTTCTCTCTCAAATTATTTTTCGACTTTTGTTTATGCTAAGATACTAAAAATCTAACAGAAGGAAATGTTTAATTTTTCGGACAAATTTTTTTTTTCAATATTTTGAAATGTCTCTGATTGATTAACCTACTCTCAGTGAATGAATAAATATTTATATTTTAACGAAGAATTTCGAACAATATTAAAAACAGAATGATCGATGACATACATGATTATTATTAAAATTTTAAAATCGAGAGAACTTTTTCATATTGCTAAAAAAATTTGGAAAATGTTGGTGTGAAAAGTCTGTAGTAGTATGAATGAAAAATGTATCTTTTCATACGAGGCAAAATATTATTTATAATCGAATTTAAAATTGTTTCCATGACTTTTTGAAGAAATCGTATCGAAAAAATGCAGCAGAGTATTTGTAAAATTTTGTGAAAGTGTCCGAAATCTAGCACAAGCTTTTAGTTTTCAGTAGAATTATTCTTATAATTTTCCCCTGTTTTTTTTCAAATTGTAGGAAATTACAAAAATAATTTCACTAGAAACTACAAGCTTTTGCTAGAGTTCGGACACTTTCGCAAAATTAATTTATGAGCACTTACAAATCTTTACAAAAAATTACAATTTTTACATCATAGTACTTTATTATAATGCATTCAATTTTATTATTCGAATACATTTCCACCAGAGAAGATTACAAATTTGTAACTTTATCCTTCGTCTGCGTAACCCTTTAACTTCTTTGACCAATTTTTTTTTATGTCATATTTTTTCCGAGCAGGGTGAATAATTGAATTCTCGCAATTGCTCAAATTCTCGGTTTTACTGAACTTAGAGTAATATCCAGTATTACTTCCATTTTTTATGAAAAAATGTCGCCTCTAATGACTTTGACCAATCCTCCTCTATAACCAATGTTGATTTAAAAAAATCGGATTTCCTCGAAGATTAAAACACCTAGCTGCATAAATATATTTTCAATGAAAAAACTGGTGAAATACTACAATATTACATTAACAATAAAAGGGGTGCAGTTCCGAATAGAAAATACCTTGGATTGATTTGAAACTGCGTACATGCATGTATTTTGACTCGCTAATTACGAAAATGATAGTGAAAATATCCGAAAATTTGTTTTTCATGGCCAAAACCATGAAAAACCCATGAAAGTCATGACTTGTTTTGCGTTTACCATATCTTAGTAAATAATAAGAATTTTCAAAAAAAACTTCAAACAAAAGTTGTAGATCTACTCAAAATACACCTTTTATGTAACATAAAGTTTTTCTGAAAAACCAATATTTT
>JAUMHM010000071.1:12780937-12802040 GCA_032362435.1 Melikaiella ostensackeni | reverse complement strand
TGGGCGCTCTGGCCAATCACAGGCATCGTAGAGAGTATATATAAGAGCAACATAATCTGAAGCTTCAGTTTCAGGTGGGCCCTGAAGAAGTGAACTGCAATGTTCACGAAACGTCGGCAAGATTCGTTGTTTTGTTCAATAATTGTATATTCCTCGTTTTGAGTTAAGATATTTGACTTATACATAGTGTGTATCTATGAAATTTAGCTGACGTGTCAGACTAGTTTGAGCCCGAATTGAGCCAGTAAAAAATATCTCTTCCGCGAAAGAATTCAACATTTTTAAACCATTTTAAAGAAATTATTAACTCTTTAGCCGTAATTGGCCTGAATTTTTTATGGATACAACATTACGCAAGACTGCCACAGCCTAATTTACTTGAAAAAAGTGACCTATTTAAACCAAAAAAGTGACTATGTGCATTAATAATGTGACTTAATTTTCTTTCGAATTCAAAAGAATTCGAAAGAATTCGACTAAATTTTTAAGAAGTCCAGGTGAATTATAATGCATTCAAGATAAATTCAAAAGAATCGGGAGTGAATTCAACAAAATTCAAGTTAAAGTCAAAAGAGTTCAGGGTAAAATCAAATGAATTGACAAAAATTCAAAAAATTGATATTGATTTCAGTAAAATTGGAGTGAATTTAGAAGAATCCAAGGGAATTCGAAAGACTTTGATGAAATTCAAAAGAATTTGAGTAAATTAAATAAAATTTTAAAAATGAAAAAATTTCCATTGCATTGAATAGATTGAGAGCGAACAGAATTTAGAACGAGAATTCAACAGAATTTAAGTAAATTTAAAAAAAGGTCAAAATACAAAATAAAACAAGAAACAAAATAAAATCTAAGTGAATGCAGAAGAATTTAAAAGAAATGAAAAGAATTTGATGAAATTGTTAAAAATTCAAGGGAATTTGAAACAATTTAAATTTTTTTTGAAAATTCATTGAATTTGGAGTGAATTTGGAAAAGTACAAAGGAGTATAAAGAGAATTTGATAAAATGCCTAGAACTCAAGGTGAGTTTAAAAGCTTTTAGGGTGAATTCATGAAAACGTTTTAAAAAATCAAAAGAATCCATTAAATTAAGTAGAATTGAGTGAATTTAGAAGAATTCTAGTGAGTTCGAGAGAATTCAGGTTGAAATCCAAATGAATTCAAATGAATTGAAAAAAATTCAAAAGATTCTAAATTCCATAAATGAAAATAAACCAATAAATAAAATAAAACCTGAGTGAATTTAGAGGAATTTAAGGGAAATGAGAAGAATTCGATGAAATTGATGAAAATTCAAGTTAATTGAAAATTTTTTTAAAACATTGATCAAAGGCGAAGTGAATCTAGAAAAATTCAAGGAAATTCAAAACGAATTTGATGAAATGCCTAAGGATTCAAGGTGAGTTCAGAAGACCTAATGGTGAATTTACAAAAACTATTTAAAAAATCAAGAAAATCCATATAATTGAGTAGAGTTGAGTGAATTTGGGAGAATTCAAGTGAATTCAGGGAGAATTAAAAAGAATTAAAAGAAATTCCGAAGAATTTAAAAGAATTCAGGGAGAATTCCAAATGAATTCAAATGAGTTGAAGAAAATATTAAAAATCCAAAATATTCCAGTGATTTCAGTAAAAGTGGAATGAATTAAAAAAATTTTGAAGGAATTTAAGAGAATTCAATAAAATTCATACGGATTCAAGATGAATTTAAAATGATTCAAGTGAATGGATAAAAATTTTTTAAATCCAAAAAAATCGTTTGAATTCAGTGAATTTGAAGGGGATTCCAAAAAATTCAAGAAAATTCAGAAATAGGTAGACCTGAATTCAATATAGTGGTTAACCCTTGCTTTCTCTGTTTTATTTTATTCAAAGAAAAGTTACTACAGAGATCTTTCCATTTAAAGAGTGAATATAGTGACTTTATCTTAAAAAAGTGACTAAAAAGTGATTTAAGAAAAGAAAGTGACCAAAAGTCACTGTCACAAAGTGACAATGACAGTCACTTTGTGACCACACAGTCACAAAGTGACTGTGTGGTAGCCCACAGTGGGGCAAAAAAATGTCCTTGGAAAAATTCATTTTCAGAAGACAATTATTATCCGAATTGAACGTGTTTTTTAAAAATGAATCCTAATAAAATTTCGCATCGAAATGTCATGGCGGATTTTCGAAATTAAAACAAAAGTTCTTTATTCAATAACAAAAATGAAGAAAGATAGACTTTTGAAGTGTACCAGTTTTTAACAAATACTTGGATTGATTCAAAAATACCTCGAAACATGAAGCAACTATCCCAAAAAGATGTCCAATAGCAAACGAATGTTTCAAAATTTATTGAATATTTTATAAAGAAATTAGTGAATGAAAATGGTTTCGTGGAGATTGGCAGCGATTCGTTACTTGACTCGCACTAAACTTGAACAATTTATAGACAAAAAGAGTTTTTTAGTTAAAATGATGAAAGTTCATAAATAATTTCTTACTTTATAAGCAAGTTTCATAAACAATTATCCATATCTGGTATTTATGATGGAATAAATGAAGCTTTTTCTCCGTATTCGATTATATATTACCTGGAAATGAAACCTTAGTATCATATTTGGTCATTTAATGAAAATGGATAATTGTTTAAATAATATTAATTAAAAATTGCACTTCTTGGTTATTTTTTGACGTACAAAATGAAATTCCACTTTTTCACGGAATTAATAGCCAGTTATTTAGCAACGATTTCTTCCTATGAATTGCTATCATTTGATAATTGTTGAAACAAACTTGATCAACAAATTTTTCTCGGCTAATGTATTTATAAACTAAGAAATGCGTTTTTATTGTGGAATAAACTTGAAATAACTTAGCAATAACTGTTTGCTATCAGTTGATAAAAATTGATGATTTGCTGAACAAAGTTGATTACGACTCGATTTTCAATTTCGGTGTACGGAATAGTTCGATTTATTTCAAGAATGACCTTCTGTGATAAAATGACCGGAGGTAGTACCACTGGCTAGACATATAATTAAATTATTAATAACAATAAAAATAGTGGATCGTTATCGAAGCATCTAAAAAAAGTTAAAAAATTTGTTATTAATTGTTGAATACGCTAAAAGAACAAAGTTTAAAAGCTGGAAAGTAGCCAAATGATGCATTTGTTTATTGGAATCATTTAAACAATTATCAAATGTTAGCAATTCATAGCAAGAAGTCATTGCTAAATAACTGGCTGTTAAGCCTGTGAAAAAGTGGAATTTTATTTATAAATACATAAGATGATAAAAATTTGCTTAAACAATTGTTATTCACAGTGGAAATTATTTATTGCCATCGATTACGTAGAAAAAGCTTGATTTGTTTCATCATAAATACCTGATATGGATAATTGTTTATAAAACTTGCTTATAAAAAAAGAAATTATTTGTAAACACTCATTAGTGCAACGAAAAAACTCTTCTCGCCCATAAGTTGTTGAAATTTGCTGCGAATAAAGTGACGAATAGCTGCCAATTCCCAGGAGAAAATTTCCATTCACGTATTTGTTTATAACAAATTCTTAAACTTCTACGTTGTTATTTGAAGTCTTTTTTGAATAGTTGCTTCATGTGTTCTACGTATTTTTGAATGAATCCAACTATTTCTTAAAAACCGGTACACTTCAAAAGTCAAAGGCGTCTTCGACCCCTCACCAACGAGTGCTAGCTAGCAGACATTCTAGGGAGACAATGAGGCGAGTGCAAATAAAGCGAGAGTTGAGTATGTGCAAAACGCGGAATTTTATATACTATGTTGAAATCTATTACAATACATTTATGTTATATTAATTTTTTATTAACCATAATTTTTATAATTATTTATCTTTATTACTTCACGAATTAGATTAGTGTATTGATTTTTTCTTTTGTAATTTGAAATTGGATTTGTTATAAATTTGTCTCTTAAAGCCGGAAAGGAGGTAGTTAGAAGACTATTTTTCATTTGTGAGACTTTTTTTTTTTAATAAAATTTTCCACAATTAAAACAAAAAATATGCGTCTCATCAAAAAAATAGTACACGGCAAATTTTATTTTATTTTTTCTTTCTTTAAATGTAATACAATTTTTCAGGATTAAGACAAAAACTATACGTCCTATGAGAAAAATATTTTTCTCTCAAATTTGTTGATATTTTTGAGATTAACAATTTCGCTTTTAAATTTTTTTTTCGTATGATGTACAGTTTTGCTGAAAAGAGGTTATTTTATTTTTAATTTCATTTTTAATGATTAAAACAAAAACTATGCGTCCCATGAAAAAAATAGTCTGAAGCAAATTTGTAGATCTTTTTGAGATAACAATTTTGCCTCTCAACATTTTTTTCGTGTCTCGTACTTTTTTCAAAAATCCGATATAACAGCTCGATGCGGAATTTTATTTGGTTTCATTAAAAAAAACGTTCAATTCAGATAATAATTGTCTTTTAAAAATCTATTTGTCCACAGACTTTTTTTTTGTCCCACTGTGCAGCCCTGCATTACAGAATGGATACCGTAATCGAAAAAAGGCCCACGTGGATATTTAGGTTTTTGCAGATGTCGTTCTTTCAACTATCGCGAATTCTGGTGTTTTAGCATTCTATTTGCATTTATCGCAGGCCACTCACCCAACCGTAAATCGGCTGTAAGGTTCGTTTCCGTGCGTTTCCGGGATATCGAATTCAGCGCTACAGAAGGGTCGGTGGAGATCTGACTATCAAAGACTAACTAAATGCAGGAAAAAAGAGTAGGGAGCGTACAGACAGAAAGATAAAAATGTATACTGGCTATACCATAAAAAGAAAAAAAAGTGGAGCTCTTTAAGTGCACTCAATTCTAAAAAAGAAGACGTCTCGACTGACTTCAACCCAAAAGGGCTTGCGCATACTGGTTTTCTTCTCATTATACACTCAATCCTCGATTTAACGGGCCTCGATAAACCGCCTGATTAGGACTGCCGCCGGCTGAATTCGAGGATGAGGGGGTCCAAGGGTGCGAGAGAGAGAGAGAGAGAGAGAGTGTGAGAGTTAAATTTTGTTGTTGTTGTTGAAGATTTATCACTTCACTTTAAAAATTAATCTTCTTGGTACGACATTCATATTTTTGGGTTGAAAATACAATTGTTTTGCAGAAAATTCGTCTTTTGGCTTGAAAATTCAACATTATGGATGAAATTTTTTTTCTTTATTGACTGAGAAATCTTACTTTGTTAAAAATTCAACTCTTTGTTTAAAAATCGTCTTCGATATCGTTGAAAATTCATCTTTCGTGGTTGAGAATTTGATTATTTTGTTAAAAAGTCATTCTTTTCGATTGTAAATTCAAACATTTTGTTGAAAATTCATATATTTTGTTGAAAATTCGTTTATTTTAGTAGAAAATTAATTTCCCTGGTTGAGAATTCATCTTTCGTATTCGAAAATTTAATTATTTTGTTAAAAAATCATTCTTTTTGATTGAAAATTTGAACATTTTGTTGAAAATTCACCACTATGAATGAAATTTTTTTCTTTATTGACTGAGAAATCTTACTTTGTTGAATATTAAATTCTTTCGTTGAAAAATCGTCTTCGATATCATTGAAAATTCATCTTTCGTGGTTAAGAATTTGATTATTTTGTTAGAAAGTCATTCTTTTCGATTGAAAATTTAAACATTTCGTTGAAAATTCATATATTTTGTTGAAGATTCCTCTATTTTAGTAGAAAATTAATTTCCTTGGTTGAAAATTTATCTTTCGTGTTCGAAAATTTAATCATTTTGTTAAAAAGTCATTCTTTTCGATTGAAAATTTAAACATTTAGTTGAAAACTCATACATTTTGTTGAAATTTCGTTTATTTTAGTAGAAAATTAGTCTTTTTGATTGAAAATTCATTTTTTTCGGTTGAAAATTTAATTATTTTGTTAAAAATTCATGTATTTTTCCAAAAATTCATCTCTTTTGTTTGAAAGTGGAACTACTTTGTTATAAATTTACTTTTTTTGGTTGAAGATTCATCACTTAATTTTGAAAATTATTCTTGTTGATAGAACGTTCATATTTTTGGGTTGAAAACACAATTTTTTTGCAGGAAATTCGTCTTTGGCTTCAAAATTCAACACTACGGATGAAAAATTTGTTTCTTTATTAACTGAGAAATCTTACTTTGTTGAAAATTCAACTCTTTTCTTGAAAACTCGTCTTCGATGTCGTTGAGAATTCATCTTTCGTTGTTGAGAATTTAATTATTTTGTTGGAAAGTCATTCTCTTCGATGGAAAATTTAAACATTTAGTTGAAAACTTATACATTTTGTTGAAATTTCGTTTATTTTAGTAGAAAATTAGTCCTTTTGATTGAAAATTCATTTTTTTCGGTTGAAAATTTAATTATTTTGTTAAAAATTCATGTATTTTTCGAAAAGTTCATCTCTTTTGTTTGAAAGTGGAACTACTTTGTTATAAATTTATTTTTTTTGGTTGAAGATTCATCACTTAATTTTGGAAATAATTCTTATTGATAGAACATTCATATTTTTGGGTTGAAAATATAACTGTTTTGCAGAAAATTCGTCTGTTTGGCTCGAAAATGCAACATTATGGATGAAATTTTTCTTCTTTATTGGCTGAGAAATCTTTCTTTGTCGATAATTCAACTCTTTTGCTGAAAATTCGTCTTTCTTGGTTGAGAATTTAATTATTTTGTTAAAAAGTCATTTTTTTTATTGAAAATTTGAACATTTAGTTGAAAATTCATATATTTTGTTCAAAATTCGTCTATTTTAGTAGAAATTTAATTTATTTCGTTGAAAATTCATCTTTCGTGTTCCAAAATTTAATTATTTTTTTAAAAAGTAATTCTTTTTGATTAAAAAGTCAGGCTTGTGGTTGAAAATTCATTTATTTTTTTGAAAATTCGTCTATTTAAGTATAAAATTAGTCTTTCTGATTGGAAATTCATCTCTTTTGTTTGAATGTGGAACCACTTTGTCATAAATTTATTTTTTTTTGGCTGAAGATTCATCATTTAATTTTGAAAATAATTCTTGTTGAGAGAACATTCATATTTTTGGGCTAAAAACACAATTGTTTTGCAGAAAATTCGTCTTCTGGCTTGAAAATTCAACATTATGGATGAATTTTTTTTTTCTTTATTGACTGAGAAATCTTACTTTCTTGAAAATTCAACTCTTTTGTTGAGGAATCATCTTCGATATCGTTGAAAATTCATCTTTCGTAGCTGAAAGTTTAATTATTTTGGTAAAAAGTCATTCTTCTGGATTGAAAATTCAAACATTTTCTTGAAAATTTGTCTATTTTAGTAGAAAATCAATTTCCTTGGTTGAAAATTTGTCTTTCGTGTTCGAAAATTCAATTATTTTGTTGAAAAGTCATTTCTTTCGATTGACAATTTAAATATTAAGTTGAAAATTCATATATTCTGTTGAAATTTTGTCTATTTTAGTAGAAAATTAGTCTTTTTGATAGAAAATTCATTTTTCGGTTGAAAATTTAATTATTTGGTTTGAAATTCATGTATTTAAAAAAAAATCATCTCTTTTGGTTGAAAGTGGAACTACTTTGTCATAAATTTATTTTTTTTTGGTTGAAGATTCGTCACTTAATTTTGAAAATCATTCTTGTTGGTAGAACACTCATATTTTTGGGTTGCAAATACAACTGTTTTGCAGGAAATTCGTCTTTTTGGCTTGAAAATACAACATTATGGATGAAATTCTTTTTCTTTATTGACTAAGAAATCTTTCTTTGTTGAAAATTCAACTCTTTTGTTGAAAACTCGTATTTCTTGGTTGAGAATTTAATTATTTTTTTGAAAAGTCATTTTTTTAATTGAAAATTTGAACATTTAGTTGAAAATTCATATATTATGTTGAAAATTTGTCTATTTTAGTATACATTTAATTTCCTTGGTTGAAAATTCATCTTTCGTTTTCGAAAATTTAATTATTCGTCAAAAAGTCATCCTTTTTCATTAAGAAGTCAGACTTTTGGATGAAAGTTCGTATATTTTAGTATAAAATTAGTCTTTTTGATTGAAAATTCATCTCTTTTGGTTAAAAGTGGAACTACTTTGTTATACATTTTTTTTTTTTTGGTTGAAGATTTATCACTTAATTTTGAAAATAATTCTTCTTGATAGAACATTCATATTTTTGGTTTGAAAATACAACTTTTGCAGAAAATTCGTCTTTTTGGCTTGAAAATTCAACGTTATGGATGAAAATTTTTTTCTTTATTGACTGAGAAATCTTTCTTTGTTGAAAATTCAACTCTTTTGTTGAAAATTCGTTTTCTTAGTTTGAAAATTCATCTGTATTGGTAGAAATTTCATCTTTTCTTGTTACATATGCATCATTTCTTCATCATTTGAAAATTTAATAATTATATTTGAAATTTCAGGGATTTAAAGCGTTTCAAGTTAATTTTTTTTACGTTATTAACATTACTTTTAGCAGTATTACTTTCAATAGTAAAAATTAAATCTTCTTAGTTCAAAATTCATCTTCTACGGTTGAAAATTTAATTACTTGGTTTAAAATTTAGGTTTTTCTGAGCGATGTACACGTGCGATGCCTATAAATTATTTTATTACTGTTACAATTATTTTATTACTTTTAAAAATAAAACATTTGAATGTTCTCATTAATTCTCCATAAATTCTCGAAGATTTGGTAACATACCGGTATGTTGCCGGTAATATTACCCTATTTTAAATTATCAAGCATTTAAAAACTCTAGTCATAGTCGGTGAGAATGGTATTTTTGCATTCTTACCTGTTAATGTACATTACGGTTGGTGGAAGCAAGATGTGCGTACAGAGCACGGGATTTATTTGATATTGGTAATTTAATTTTTTGTTTGCGCATAATAAATTGTGAAATTCATTCATTCATTAAAATATAAACTTCTTTTTAATAAAATTATTCAAATAAAAACAACATTGAAATGAATTAAATTACAAATTTAAATAACAGGAATCTCAAAATTTTCTCGGGTACTATATGTTCTTCTAAAAGTTGTCTAGAATACTAGTTTTAAATTCAGAAACTAATATTTGCTGTTGAAAATTCGCTTCTGATTGGTCGACTACAATCGAAAGTGACAATCAAAGTTTAAAACTACGTATTTTCAAGCAACTTTAATTAATTCAACTTGTTTCACATAAAATAAGCCATTTTCTAACGATATTTTGGATTTTCACGTGTTCTGTACTATTATTCGATACAAGTTTTTCATGTAAACGTTTTTTTTCATCTATGAATACTTGAAATTATGTTGATGGTGATGCTGTGCGAATCATTCCCTTTACAGTCAATGTAAAACATTTCATATTTTATGCTGAAACTATAAAAGAGGTTCTATATTTTGAGCTGAAAATAAGAATATGACTTATAGTCTATATATATATGACTATTTTAAAAAATTGTTTAGTTATGTAATTCATTTCATCTTATAATATTTTCGCGAAACAAAACGTTTGTTCAAGAACTTGTGCAATTTTAATTCATTACTTTAACCCCAAAATACGCAGTTAAACTGTATCCTTAAAGGTCCGGTAATACTAATTAATAATTATTTACCACAAGAATTATTATTTTATACTCATTCACAGAGGTTATGTTTTATAGTACGTACTGGCCGGATGAATATCAAAAGTATCTTTGGCATCCGGCTAGTCGCGTCGCTGAGTACCTTTCGGCCGGACACGTTCAGTGGTTTTGCTATTCGTCCGGCCGGCCGTATGAATATCCTCAGCCGAAGAAAAAAAAAATTTCCGTGAAATTGGTAAGACACGAGTCGACTTATTCCTTCGGAAAAACAACAGATTTGAGTGACATATGCTTCTGTGACTTAAACTTGGATTGCTTGTCCGATTTGAAATGAATTCGGTCAAGACAATTTTTCAACGTGTAAATTATTTTGAAATACATATTATTTACTTGGTTTGAGTTTCTTTCTATCAAACAGCCGGTGCGATTGATTTTTATAATATGTTTTTTAAGAAGCCTTGAAACTTTTGAATTTTTATATCTAAATATCTGAAATTGCCAAAATTAATTACGATCAATCGGTTCTAAAATGTTTGCGCTCATTAGATGTTTGAAATTATCGAGTAAGTGTTTAAGAAATTGAAAAAATCACTCCACTATGGCTTCGTTTATGGCCAAGAAAGAATGTTATTTTGTGTATTGTAAAAATTAGAGATTTTATCTACCTCGATTAAATTTAAGTAACGTTCAAGAGAGTGATGGGAAAGGTGGGTTCCTCGATAATATTATCTCTTCAAATATTGATACTGTAGGATCAAATTTTTGTTTGTAGTGAATATCAAGCAGAACCATTTCCCTAAATTAAAAATTATTGGAAAAAAGTTGTGCCTGATATAACGGTATTAGGGAAGAGGAGAGCAAGTTGGCGCAGAGGTTAAGTTGGCGCACCCTGTTTTACAAAAACTATAACAGTTAGGCTCACGAAAATAGTTCTATAGTCTGAATTCTTGCATTATAAGTAATTAATAAAAAAACCACAATCAGTCGATTCTCTGAATATTTTTATTACAAGTTTATTTATAGCATTTTTTCGGCAATTTCGTTTAATTTCGTAGAGAAATCGTATTCAGTTGATGAAAAACTTACACTTTGTATTATAACCGACTACTTTAACACTTTTATAATATTTTATTTCTAAGCTCATGATTATGAAAAAGATTTGTGTTAAATAAATAAGCCTTTTATGCGAAAAGTATTTAATTAATAAACAACCCGTGGGCAGACGATTTGATGCAGACGTTAAATAGCATATGATTTAGTACATAATAGTTGATTTAAAAGTAAACTATGTAATTTGAATGTAGGTTAAATAATTCAATTAATTATTAATATATTGCAATATCAAATAATATAAATTGTGTGTCAAATCACCCAAAGTAGCGGAAGCTTGATGCAGGTACAGTACTTTAGAGAAACTAACATTAACCTATTTCTTGTATTTTTTGTTAAAAAATCTTCTTTCGCTTACTATAGCAAAGATATCAAGCTACCTGAAGCACATTTTTCCATTATTTACGATTGTATATTTTTCTTTCCAATTCACTTTTTTTCTAGATGCGCCTCCTCTCCCCTAAATGCATTTTCGACAGTGAAAACCCGCAAGAAATCGGGTCCATATTAAGACATGCAGAATGTCTCCCTAGCGGCATGTCTCCCTTGCACCATGTCTTTCTTGTGGAATGTCTCCCCTTCGGCATGTCTCCCTTGCGGTATCTCTACCCAAGAAAAATTTGAAGTCTTCCTCCAAAGTGGCAAAAGTGCGGCAAGTCTCCCGGACTCAATTGCAACATCTGCGGCATGTCTCCCCAGCTACATGCCTCCTTACGGCAACTCTCACCCAAGAAAAAATTTAGGGTGAGAGATACCACAGGGAGCCTTGCAGTTGGGGAGACATGCTGCAGATTTGGCGATTAAGTCCAGGAGACTTGGCGCACTTTTGCCACATTGAAGGAAGACTTAAAATTTGTTTTGGGAGAGAGATGCCGCAGGAAGACTTGTCGCAGGAGAGATTTGCCGAAGGGGAGACATGCCACAGTAGAGACATGCTACAAGGGAGACATGCCGCATGTGACTTGATATGGAACCAAGGAATCGACCATTTTTTACATTATCTGTAAAGTATTTAAAGAAGTTTCCATTCAGGAATTTTAAACTTTATTTTTATGAAAACTGGTATGTAAAGACAACTGCATTTTACAAATTAACAATTGCGAAAGTTTCTCATTTTAACTATTTCTATGCTGATTACTTTCAAAAGCTTGAAATTCAATCTGCTCAATTTTTTGAATGTACTATAATTTTGAACGCTAAAATATAAAAAAATTGACACAGTGTGTGTGAAAACGCATTTTTACGCACAGTGTGTCAAAAAATGTCGTATGCATCATGTGCGTATGAGTTACCCACTCGTGGTGATCGCATGTGTAAAACTGCATTTTACGCACATGTTGCATAATATACTATTTTGACACTCGAAATTTGAGTGATTGAATCCTTCCAAACTGAGCAATTTTTTTATCTCTGAAAGCTTAAATTTTAAATTGTACTATAATAGATAAACAAATTTCAATTTGTTAAGTTTCAAGTGCTCTCAAGCGTAATTATTTCATTCTTAACAGTTCTACATTTTTAATTATTCGATTTGAGGCTTACAATAAAAAATTTCTGAACATTGAAATTGTCAAATCAAATTTTAATGAATATAATTGTTTGATTTTTAAGGGTTGAAAATGTGTACTTATATATTTTTTTACGTATTTAATTGGAAAATTTTCAGTTCTTAATGATTGTATCTTAAATGGTAGCAAACGTTTCAATTACAAGACTTTTTGAATTATGAATAGTTGAGATTTCAAACTGTTGAATGTCCAACGCATCAATTTAATTTATTTCAATATTTTGAAATTATGCAATTTAGAATTGTTGAACTAAAAGTTATTATTTTTTTGAACGTTTGTGGCAAAAATATCGAATTTAGAAGGTTTATATTGCAATTTTTTCGATCGCAACGATTTTCAAATTGAAATCGTTTTATTTTTAAATATGACATTTTTAAATAGTAACTTTTCAAAAAGTTTGTAAAAAAATTAAAAATTAGAATCCCTACTACAATTTGAATTGTTCGGTTTTATAACCAAACAATTCAATTTTAAGGATTTTAATTTTTAATTTTCAAAATTTTGAAATCGTTCAAATTCGCATGTGTCGGTATGAAATGGTTGAGATTCAAAGGATAGGAGATACAACTGAAAATGTGTCGAAATTCAACGTTCCATTTTAATTAACAATTATTAAGTATAATGATCAGTCTCTGTCGATATTAATGCTCCTACGTTTCAGCTCGTTCATCGAGTGTTTTTGTTTTGCGATTTTTTTCTGTCACTCAGTTTGACAGTTTATACATGTCAATTTGACATTTTGTAAAAATTTTTTTCGTTTGAAGTTGTTTCCCATTACATGAAAATTCTTTAGTTTAAATTTCAGTAAATATTCTCATTATGTTAGACATATTATAAAAATTATTACCCGATATTAAGATAATCTAAAGTTAGCTGAAATAAGGAAAAAGGTGCTGAAATTAAAATTAACTTTTTTTTTGTGGTAATAATGAAAAGCAAACTTAATTTTATATTAATTGAAACTAAATGAAAGAGTCTTTGCCTTTTCACAAAGAGTTCTAAACTGAAATAAGAATTTTATCTTTCAATTGATTTCTATAGGTATTTTTCTTTTGTTTGAAGAGATGCAGGTAGAAAAAATTAATCGCAATCTTTTTATACAGTTTTAAAAATGCTTACATTAGACAACTTCACATTAGAAGTGTGTGAAATGAAAAAATTTTATTTTGAAAATGTATCAGATCGAATAATACAAATTAGAATTTTTATAATTAGACACTTTTGAATTTAAACCTTTAAAATGTGACAATTTTCTAAGTTGTCAATTGTAAATGTAAGTTCTCCAAATATGAAAATTTTTCTATTCAAGATCTTAAAAACGTAACTACTTTAAATTTAACAATATTTGACTCTAGAAGAAAAGCTAAACGATTCTCAAACTAGAATAATTTAATTTTATGATTTTAAATTGTAATCATAATTTGAAGTAATTTACAATTATATGAATATATGAGTGAACTAATATGCATCCTACAAAATCGAAAAACTAATTTGAATGATTTAATTTTACGATCCTAATTTAAAAACTGTTCAGTTTTGAACGAAGTTTAAAATCGTTTAATTTTGAACGCTCCATAGTTTTAATTGTTCAGTTTCAATACCGTTTTCGAATTTTTAAACAAAATTATTCACTTTGTTTAGATATCGAATTTGTTTGATTTTGGAAATATAATGGTTCTGAGTTTGATGCAATTGTTCGCGTTTTCGAGTCGCTTCGTTTGAACTATTGAGGAACCTTTGATAACCTTTGATGATCTATTAATAGTAATTTATGAAATACAAAAAAATTTGACTTTGCTTATTTAAGGCAACTTCATTCAATATTTGAAATATAACACTACTGTAACGTAAAAACATTTTAGTTGCAACAAGACACATTGATCGATCTTTTGATGGTCTCTCTGATTTTCCGGAAATAAGATATTCGGTATAAGATAGAAATATCAACTTGATGAAATAAGTGTCAATTTTTTTTTGTTAGTGAAAAAAAACCTAGACCTTAGATGTTTAAAATTTAACGATTCTCAAATTATCAATTGCACATGAAGTTTTTCAAACATTTTTTAGAGTTCCTAATGTTTGAAAATTTGTTATTATGGATTTTTGAATAGTTTATGTTCTTAATAATTATAATATCTGATCATCTGCAAGCGTATGCATCTGATACTTGCGCTTAACGCCTTAACGTTTTTAACTTTTGATGTTAGTTTCAGTAAAAATAATTAAAATGCTAAAATATATTACAATAAAAATTTTTTAGGATGAAGCAGGGGTGGAGTCTTTAACCTTCTGAGTTTATCAAATAAAAAAGTTGGAATGATTTCAAATATTATAAAAGTTATATGACTTTGCTCTTTTTAAATCATTCAAACCAGTACAATTAAAGGCCTACTTGTTGAACAGCCTTAGAGCTTGAACCTTTCAAAATAAAATTATGTCAAAGTGAAATCGTTTCAAATTAAACAACTTTGAACTGAAAGCATTTGAAATAGAATAATTTTATGATGAAACATCAAAAATGGGCATGCTTCAGTTTTAAATCTTTCAAAATTGTATTGTTTGAAAATAATTATATTCCATAGTTAGAAAATTAATTAAAATTAATTGAAACCAATCCTTAGTTGAATAATTAATTTTAACCTGGAGTATAAAAAATTTTAGTTCTTAAATTCACATTAGTACAATATTGGCAGACTTTGTCATTCAGCCCCCTAAGACTTTGAATGGACCCGTAAAAATGATACGCTGAAACTTTGAACAAAATCGGGTAATAAAAGGACATGCCTTATAGCCCTTAATGTTCTCTATTCAATTAACGTTGTAAAAAGCGGTTTCTTTGAAAATGTGGAAATAAGATGTGAAAATGTAGGATTAATGTCAAATAAGTTTAATTAATTACTGAAAGCACTTCAACGACTGTGTATTAACAATAACTTTATACTTTTTACCCGCCTGAAACTATTACTTATTCACCCTAAAAACCACTTCCTAAGTAGGGAAATGAGGGTTTTACAATACATTGAAGTTATTGAATTTTCCGTGACCATTTTTTCCCTAGCTCATCACATATCAATATGCCATATATTTGTATTACCTTTCCAAATAATCCTTTAATTGTTTAAACAAAATTACATCGTTTGTATTGTCTGAACAATTGGTTTCCAGCAAGAAATTACAAAATTAGCACAATTTCACAATCCTTGATTCTATTCGATCGATTTAAATTTTCAAAAGCGGGATTATTTTGTATTCAAATATACTTTAAAATTAAAATTTAGTACTAAGCATTGAAATCTAAAAATGATTCAATTTTACAATTTAAAAATGGACCATTTTTAAATTTAGAGTGTTTGAAATTGAAAAAATTGAATTTGAAGTGCTGAAAAATTGTGAAATATTAAATTTATAGTCTTTAATATTGTACGATTGAAAATTCAGTTTTTAAGACGTCAAATTAAAAACTTTCGTTTCTTTTTTTTCAAATGAAGAGTTTTACATCTAGGGCAATGAGAATTCGTCACATCCAAAGTGAAACTTTAAAAATTATAATTATTGTATACATAAAATAGGAACGTTTAATGGTGAATATTTTTTAATTAGATATCTTCAAAATAGAAAACTTCAATTTCAAATCAACAAAGCTGAAGAATGTTTTAAATTTACGGCGCAATATCAAATTAAAAATATCGGAATGATACATCCAAAATTACTAATATAATAATGATACATATTTAAAATTTAACTATTTCACTATATATAATAACTTCAAATGGAATCGTGCACAGTTGAAAAATTGTAAGAAGAAAGCATTAAAAACTGAATTTTTTTAATGTAGCTTTCCAATTTTCTGAATTGGAAAACCACTAAATTAATCTGTAAACGAAAAATTTGCCTTAAAAATAAAACTAAGCAAGAGCTAGGCCATCAAAATTGAATTATTTTAAATTTGATAATGTTCTAAATTGAATATTTCAAACTCAATGCCTCTCAAAAGATTTTTTTTTATCAAATTGTACAATTCAAAATTGGAATCATAGTAATATTGTTTTATATTTGTGTAATATTAATGAGGAGTTCAACGTTCCTTGTGCGCCGTAGCGCGCGTTTAATATTGTGGCGTTCCATGTCAAAGGGAAAACTCAAGACATCGATTTTGCTCATTCTTAGTTATTTTGTAAATTGAATTTTGAGAAAATTAAAGAAAATTCACAAATTGTAAATTTTTAATTGTTTACTCAAAAAACAATTTTTGATTACTATTTTTCAACCTGAAGGAGATCATCGATTTTTTGGCAAAAACATTTAAAGTTTTCTTCAATTTAAATTAAAATATAAAAGTTATGTTTTTTGTAATTTTGCGAGAAAAAAATTGTCAAAGTTTTGAACTCGGGGCGTTTCATGTCAAAGGCAAAATTTAAGTCATCGATTTTGCTATTTTTCAGTTATTTTGTAGTGTTCAGAGTACCAAATAGTGGTGTCAGATGATTTTGAAATTTTTTCAATTTTTTTGAAGTTATTAAAAGTTTTGAAAGTATTGAAAGCGAAGTTATTGAAAATTCAGGACCTTTCACTTTCAACATTTTGAATCTTTGTATCTGTTGGTCTTAAGAAAAATGTCCTTATGCAAACTCACGCAGAAAAGGTGTAGTTTCAAGAAAATAAAAAAAAATGAAAAATTGTAAATTTTGAATTGTTCATTTGAAAAATAATTTGTAATTATTGTCAAAATGGTCAAAATCAGGAATTTACAGTTCAAAAATGTCTACAGCCTCCAGTCTTCATCAAGTTTACAATTTTTTTACAGTTCAACTGATTTTTAAGAGGTCTCTGGGATGCGATTTTTGAATTCGGCTTTGTTTATATTTGTATAATTAACGCAAATTGTTGCAAAGAGGGCGATTTCGCAATTTTTTTTCTGGAACGATCGTCAAATATCACAAAACGTCTTAAATCCATGCGGGTGCACTTCCAGGATACGAATAATTTGCATAATAATCAGATTCATAGTTATAAACAAATTTAGTCAACAAATAAACAACGGAGTGGTTAGATGATTGAAAAACTTTAATTTGTTCGAAAATTGCTATATTTTATCTCTAGCTATGCATGCGTTAATGGAGAGGCTTAATTGCAGAACATTGTTAATTAATAACAATTGCCATTGTTATAAACACATTTTAAATAAAATAGCATATTTTTATGTTTGGAATTTAATTCCTTCACTTTTACAAACAAATATAATATGTAAACAAAAACCCATTCTTAATATTGCATTAACATTTCAGGATGAAAAAGGATATTTTATTCAACTTCTTCACTTTGAAATGACTCAATATCATAGGATCACTACGAATATTTGACTTTAATTGAATTTCTTTATGCAAGTAGAGAATGAAATATTGAAAATGTGTTTTTGTTTATTATATTTGTTTATAAAAGTGAAGAATTTTAATTCCAAACATAAGGGTGTGTTATCTTATATAAAATTTGTTTATAATAATGGCAATTGTTATTGATTAACAATGTTCTGTAGTTAAGCCTCTCTTTTAACGCATTTAGAGGCAGACTCGCGTAAAAACCAAAGATTCTGCGCAAAAATGCCAAAATTTTGCTTTTGTTTATCCAGTTTGCTTATAAAAATGAAAATTGTTATTAGATAAAAATTTTCTGTAGTTGAGCTTCTCTGTTAACGCATTCAGAGGCAGACTCACATGAAAAAAACCCAAATTCTGTGCGAAAATGACAAAATTTTGCTTTTGTTTATCCATTTTGTTTATAAGAATGGCGACTGTTATAAATTAACAATGTTCTGTAGTTAAGCCTCTCTTTTAACGCATTTGGAGGCAGACTCGCGTGAAAAATCCAAAGATTCTGTACGAAAATGACAAAATTTTGTTTTTGTTTGTCCAATTTGTTTATAAAAATAATTCTTATCATATTTTGACGACTGATAATGAGAATCTGCAACTTCCATGAACATTGCAAGCAATAAAACTGAGAAAGGGGTAGAAAACTGAGAATTTATTAATTTTATTATTATTGAGCGCTCTAGTCAGAGAGTTAAAAACTTTGAAAATTTTTTTCTCGGGAATAAAAGAACACAACTTTTATATTTTAATGTCAACTTGAGAAAGCTTTAAATATTATTATTAAAAAAATCGATGAGCTTCTTTAGGCTGAAAAACAAAAATTAAGAATATTTTTTAAAACAAAAATTTAAAAATTTATAATTTGTGAATCTTCTTTTAATTTTTTTTAAATTTAATATTTTCTGCGTGAGTTTGTGCAAGGATATTTTTTTGAAGACCAATAAATCCAGATATGAAAAATCATAAAAACAAAATGTTCTAAATTTTCAATTCGTAATAACTTTTGAAGAATTGAAATTTTTTCAAAGTCATTCAACACCACTGTTTGTACCCTAAACACTACAAAATAACGGAAAAACGCGTTTCGCACTCAATTAAAGTATGTCCAGAACACAAAATTTCCTATATTATGTTGAACTCTTTTATAATAAATTCATGTTATATTAATTTATGCAGCTTAATTTGTTTTGTTTAATATGAGTATGTTCATCACCTAACAAATTAAAGTAATGTATTTATTTTATTTTTAAAATTTTAAATTCGATAAAAGTAAAGTTTAATTAATTAATTAGATTTCAGTTTAAGGTGGAAAATTTGGCCGTTAAACATTTTACTGTATCTTTTTCGGTTAAAATTTTGTCATTAAACAATTTTTTGTATCTTGTGTCGTTTTTTTTTCAAAAATTGAAATTTTTTATTCATAATGTTATTATTCACGATTGAAACAAAAACTAGGCGGTTTATTAAAAAATGGTTTCAAGAAAATTTATACATCGTTTTGATACAAACAATTTTACTCAATAACTTTTTTTCGAATCTTTCATAGTTTGACCGGCAAAAAGGATTATTTTAGTTTCAATATCATTTTTCATGATTGAAACAAAAACTACATGTCTTATCAAAAAATTGTCTTAATTAAATTTGTAGATCCATTTGAGAAGAACAATTTAGTTTCTTAAAATTTTTTTCTTACCTAGTATAGTTTTGCCTGAAAGTGGATTTTTTTATTTTTAATAGCATTTTTCACGATTAAAAGAAAAACTATGCGTCCCATCAAAAAATAGTCTAGAGCAAATTTTCAGATATTTTTGAGATGAACAATTTTGCTCTCTGAAAATTTCTTTGTATCTTGTATAGTTTTGCTGGAAAGTATTTTTTTTAATAACATTTTTCACGGTCAAAACAAAAAATATGCGTCTTATCGAAAAAATAGGTTTCAGCAAATTTGTAGCAATTTTTAAGATAAACAATTTTACATCCAACATTTTTTTCGTATCTCGTATAGTTTTGCTGTGAAATGGAATTTTAGATTTTTTTAAAAGTGTTTTCGATGGATAAAACCAGAACCATTGGTCAAGAATAGCTTGTTAACAAATTCGTCCTTTCTTTTGGGTCCCTCAAAACGTACACCAAAGCACAATCCAATTCGATTAGTCTTTCAGGAGTTATCTGGTATACAGACGACAACAGACAAACAAAAAATATTGCAAAACCTATTTTTTCGGACTCAGGGGGTCTCGAAACATTAAGATTAAAACCCCTGTGAAGTTAGCCTGCCGAAGTTCACATTTTTCCAATTTTCTTTTTGCATACGTTTGTACGTCGTTTGTACTGTTTGAACATCCAACATTTTCGTTTGTACCCTCTTGGTTACGAAATTAGGGGCAAAATTAATTTCGGGGGGCTAACTTTAAAGATCCCTCCGAAGTTTCAATTTTACGAATTTTCTTTTTGCATACGTTTGTACGTCGTTTGTACTGTTTGTACATTCGATATTTTCGTTTGTCCCCTCTTGATTAGCAAGGTAGAAAGAATTTAAAATTCCGTGTCATCCCCCTGAAGTAGAATTTTTTAATTTTTCGTTTTAAAATTGTTTGTACGTCGTTTTTACGATTAATATTGATTTTTGCTATTATTAGTTTTTTGATTGTAATTAAGTAAATTTAAGATTTTTATTGATCCAGAGTGGCAATTATTTAAAGAAATTTTGTCTCCCGACTTTCTCCCGGTTCTCTCGGCAAAAATTCGTAATTTCTTCCGGTTTGAAAAGAACATTGATTCATGCGTCCTAAACTACGACTCAAGATAGGTTTACGTAAAAACATCTCAGATAAACGTTACATGAAAGTGAAATATTACTTAAATCAAAATATAAATAAATTTTTTGAAATCCTTAGAAGGTTTCAAAATGGATATTTCTACAGATTTCAAATTTTTTGTATTTTTTGGGTTTTTGAGGAAAAATATGCAACTTTTTTGACTCCTTTTGGTTTTTCATATTGAAGTCAAACAAAAGATAATTAAAAGAAGAATATTTAAAAAAAGGAATTTCGGAAAAGCCGCGATTCTAGACAATTAACAAATTTATAAAATAAAGAAGAAAATTTGTGCTTAAGTTGGAATTTTTTTTTAATGTGCAAAAAAAAAAGTTTTTTGAATTGTGTTAACAGCACGTTCTTTTGAAAAAATTTAAACATGTGCTTGAAATATTTTAGCTATGATCAAAGAAACATACCACTGTTTTTTTATCATGAAAACAATTTTTTCCTGATTCCAAAATTGTTAATTTGACCTTTTTTGAGCAATTTTAAGATCTTGCACACCAGGAAAGTATTTGTTTTATTGATAGCGAAAGAACGGCATGTTCCATGCTTTCGAGCTGAAGAAATTTCAAGCACATGTTTAAATGTTTTACGATTGGTCTCATGGAGAAATGTGTAACGTCAATTTTATTTGACTTTTTAAAAGCACAAATTCTACTCTTCTG
>JAUMHM010000071.1:12769352-12780837 GCA_032362435.1 Melikaiella ostensackeni | reverse complement strand
CCCCCCCCCCCCCCCCCCCCACAAATTGTACACAAATATAATACCTTCTCTGATGAGAATGTCAAAATTAGTTTCTTGCACATTAAAAAAAAATTCCAACTTAAACACAAATTTTCTTCTTCATTTTCTAAATTTGTTAACTGTCTAGAATCGCGGCTTTTCCGAAATTTCTTTTTTTTGTGTATTCTTCTTTGAATTATCTTTTGTTTGACTCTAATATGAAAAATCAAAGAGAGTTAAAAAAGTTGCATATTTTCCCTCAAAAACCCAAAAAATTTGAAATCTGTGAAAATTAAGTTCTTAACTAATTCTGTTATCGTTCTGTCTAAACCACGTACACTAATGTATCTCAAGGCGCTAATAACGAATATAAGCTCGTAGATATTAGAGACTTAAATTTTCAAGGTCAATTCCAAAAAATAGTTATCAAATTGCTGAAAATAGCAATTATTGGTCATTTTTCAAGCTGAAAGAGGTACAAGACGTGATAGAACTTCCCCCTTCCCATTTTCAGCTCGAAAATCGTAAATTGGAGAAAATCGTGATTTCAGACAAACATCAGATTTTCAATAACAAATCGATTTTTTTTTATCCGATTGAACTAAAATTTGGAGGGCTTACTACCGTTGGGCAAATACAACTTTTACTCACTGCTACAATCTGTCACTCAAAAAAGGCATGTTTTCAGCCAACTCTAATAGACACCTACAAAGGTATTTTCTGTAGCGAAATCTTTGACATTTTTGTGAACCCTCTCTGAAATTTTTGGAGTCCTTTAATTATTTTTTGATTCAATAAGATTGTAGCTTGAGTTAACGTTCCCTTGAAATCTCTTTAAATCTTTCGAATATTTTGCAATGCTTTGAAATCTTTATGAAATCTTTGTCGAATATGTATTTTGGAATCTTTCAAAGATTAAAAAAAAATTATTTATTCTCTGATTTAAGTAATATTTCACTTCAATTTAACGTTTATCGAAGATGTTTTTACGTAAACCTGTTCTTAGTCGTAGTTTAGGACGCATTTATCAATTTTTTTTTTAACCTGGAGAAATTACGAATTTCTGCCGAGAGAACCGGGAGGAACCCGGGACCAAAAATGAATAATAACCGTAAAAGCGACGTACAAACAATTTTAAAACGAAAAATTAAAAAACTCAACTCAACTCAACTCAACGAATTTGTTCATTTTGATGGAATGAATCGATTAATGCGTTTATGGCCAAATGAAGTTATTATATAGACAGATTTATAAATTTTTCTAACGTTTGTAAGAGAAAAACTTTCTTAATTTTGGAAATATACGAATATTGTAATTACTAAATTTATCCTTTATGATGTGACGACTCGATTGCTGTATTCAACTGCCCTGTATGGCAAAATAAAATTATGATGTATACAGATTCGTCAGTTTTTACAATCTAAAATACTTCAATCATAGCTATCTTTCAGCGTGATCATAGCGAATATATCAGCTCGATTTCTGTCGAAGAATAATTTCTTTATAACAAAACAATCCTCTACGAGGAAGCACATTGTTCATGAAATGAACGTTTTTTTCTGAAATCATTTCAGTGATGTCTCACGATAATTTAGAGACCAAAAAGAAAAAGATCGCTTGAGGGGCTGTCGAAAAAACAATTTTTCATTTTTATTTTCAGGTTATTATGTATATTTTTGTGAAAATAACTCTGCAGCGGTGCTTTTGTAGCTTAAACTCTGTAGTTTGGTATCGAAAAAACGTATCTGATAGTTAAACATCTTTGGACATCCGGGACCCATTAAAATTTTAGTAAAAGTGTGAAAAATTGCAGTTTTTATCAGTTTTTAAAATATCTCTTCACTACAGAGCATGGTACTTTGAAATCATGTCACAAAAAATTGAAGTACATTACAATCCTCGTGAAACTAAAAAAAAAGAATTATTTGTCTATATAGTTTAGGAGGTACAGCCTTCGGAAATCATATTTATCGGAAAAATTTGTCAAAAAGAATATCTAGTTTTAGTTTTTGTGAAATATTATATTTTCTGTCCACTGTAGACAAAAATAGTAAGAATATGAGTTAAAGCAGACTTAATTTCAAGCAAATCTACAAAAAATAGAATGTTTTACCTCTCATAGTCCGAAGTTACAGCATGTTGAAAAATACCCACTTCTATGAAAGTTTGTTAAAAAGTAACTTTTTTTTTAATATTCGAGTTTCTCCTGCAATTTGTGTTGAAAGTTCTTCTTATAATAATAAAAGTACATCCAGTAATATACGAATCTAAAAAGCTTTAATAATTCCTGAAATATATCCATAAAAATCGAGGAAATCAACTTTTGAAAGAAAACTCATTTTTATGGATACATTTCAGGAGTTGTTACAGTTTTACAAATTTGAATGTTATTTTATATACTTTTATTATCATAAAAACAACTTTTAAAACAAATTGCAGTAGAAACCCGAGTATTAAAAAAGAAAATACTTTTTAACGAAATTTCATAAAATTGGGTATATTTCAACGTGCTGTAGCTTCGGACGTTTGAGACGTATAACATTTTTTTTTAGATTTGCTTCAAATCAAATCTACTTTAATTCATGTCTTGACTATTTTTTTCTACAGTGCACAGGAAATATGATGAATCAAAAAACTAAAACTAATTTTTTTTTCGCAAATTTTTCAGATAAATATAATTTCGGAGAGCTGTATCTCCTGAATTATATGAGATAAATAATTCTTTTTTTTTAGCCTTAGGGAGAATATAACGTATTTCAATTTTTAGTCAGACGAATTCAAAGTACTATGCTCTAAGTAAAAAATATTTTGAAAAGTGATAAAAACTGCAATTTTTCACACTTCTTCCAAAATTTTAATGGGTCCCGGATATCCAAAGGTGTTTAACGTTTGGGTACTTGTTTTCGATGCCAAAATAAAGAGTTTAAGCTACAAAAGCACTGCTTTGGAGTTATTTTTACGAAAATATAGATAACAGCCTGAAAGTAAAAATGAAAAATCAAATTTATTATATATATATTAAATTATATATACAAAAAAATTATATATATATAAATTATATATATATATATATATATATATATATAAATTGTTTAAGAACGCAATAGTTTGCTCATTTTTAAAATTCACTTGAAGATCTCACCTGTCGTTAGTGAGGAGAAGACCAGCACTGCCAGTAGTAAGAGGTGCATTTTAGTCAGACACTTTTCGCTCCTAAAGCACGTTTCACTCCTTGGAGCGTCCCTACACCTGATTTCTGAGGTGTCCATCATTACATCCTCATTTACTCGTAAGTTTCCCCACATATTTTTGACTTTTGACTTACTTTGAATTCTCAGATTTTCAAATTTCTTCCGCCACTTTCGTGTCCAAGAACGCGTTGTCAATTACGATCTTGTAACACATATTTAGTAACTTTGGAGTAGCACTGATGCTACTAATTAGAAGGATTTAATTAGTGGCAGCTGCAGGCTTTCGGCGGCACTCGAATCGACCAACTTCATAGTTTACTCATTCCTTCCCGCCACAGACCACGCGGAGCTTGCCTTGTGCTTTCCACCTACAAATGCACTCCTCAAATTTCTGCTGCAGCAATTTTCCAAGACTCAGGAACCTTGAAATCCAATCCACTTGCTACCCTCGTTAAATCTCGGCCTCTACTTTCAGAAGTATCGAATTTTCAACTAAAATGACGTTTCACCACATTTCTTAGATATTCTTACTTCTTTTCTATACAAATTGGACTCTCGTTAGGTTTTGTTACATTGACGTTATTTTCGCCAAACTTCAAGGTGATCAGGTACTGAAACTTCTCAACTGTCACTCCACGCTTTGAAAAAAATCACAATATAAAAATTGCTCACATTCTCCCCTCTTACGACATTGTTACACAAATGTTACATTTCCTAATCCTTTAGTTCACTTTGCACTGTAACTTTACACTTACGCACTACACACTTAATCCTCTTTATTGAGAAGCTCTGATGTCAAAATTAAAATTTTTCACAATTATGTTACATTGTTACACTCCTGTTATAAGATTCAAAGACCACGTGGTTTAAACACAGCGCACGTTTTTTGTTAACCGGTTCGTTTTTGGTAAGCTGTCATCGATAAAAACTCGGGTTAAGAAATTGCTTGAAGTTTTTTTGTCACACGATGTTATCGTGAAAATTGAGCTGGTCTCAAGAAAAGGGATCAGTACTTAGTTCACCGACAGTTGGAAGTTGACAGAATGCCTTAGCGGCAGTCGCTCTACGCTCAACGCGGGACAACGCCACTCCCACTGGCGCATGCTCTGGTACATTTCGGACCCCCACCCCCTTCCTCATCCCTGACCATCACGTTCTCAGTTATTCTTCCTCTGTCCTTTTCTAACATAGCATGTATGTAAGGGAGATTTATACGCGGCCGGAGACGAGTCGTTATTACTCTCAGTTTTATGTGGGTTCATAAACCCCCACCAATGTGTGATACGTGTCACTTTCCGGGTTATCAGTCTCATTGTCTTATACCCCGCTATGACTATCGCTCAATTTCCCACAAATCTGACAGTGAAGTCTAGAAAGATTTTTTAATTAATTTTTTTTGATGAAATTGAGCGTCCAGATTTAATAACTCGCCAAACGCTCGAAACGGGCAAAAGTATTGTCCGGTTGATGACATCACACATTAAAAATGAGAAAATAAAAAACTAAAGAATACACAATTATAGATCTTGAAAAAATAAGTGAGGTTCCGCTTATGATTTCTCCAAATTCGTCATATTTTTTTTAGATCAAAATCAAAAACCTTTTTTTTTCGCCGAAAAATCAATGTTTTTCAATTTGTAGGTTGTCGCTGTTCTCTTTAAAAAAAGGGATGACTTCTTATCGGTGTCATTTTACTCGCGACACTTGAGCGATGCATACAAGCTTGATAAACATGTAAATATTGAATTAGAAGTTAATAATAGTTTGATTGAAAATGAAAACCATGTTTCTTATCCTTCGGACGGAAAAAGTGGTCGGGGAAGTTTCGAATTCAGAAAAATTTCGATGTCACATATTTACAGATTAAGGAATGATCCAACTTTCCACCAAAGATTCATTTAATTGGATCAATAGTTATTGAATAAACGAGTGTTAAAAAAAGCACTCGGCCGAGTTGCACGTGGTGCAACAGTGCAATATACAGCGCCATAATAGTATATTTCGTATCAAGTACGGAAAGGCGTATTTTAACGCAAGAGCAAGTCGCGACTTGCTCACGCGTTAAAATACGTTCCGCCCGTGATACAAACGATATTTTTTGTTCGCTGTATACCGAGAGTAAGCCGAATCGGTGTCATTTTGCGTGCGGAAAGTTGATTTTTCCGCACTAGTGCGGTAAAATTTCAAGTTTTGCGCGCGGAAAGTTGATTTTCCGCACACTTACAATTTTACCGCACTAGTGCAGAAAAATCAACTTTCCTCGCACAAAACGACACCGACAAGGCTTACTTTCGGTGTACGGCATACAAAGAAGAAGTTAATGTTTCTGCCGCGCGCTTTTTCAAACACTTGTTTGTCAATAACTGTTGATTAAATTAAATAAATCTCTGGTGAAAATTTGGATCGCTCCTTAATCTGAAAATGTGTCGTCGAAATTTTCCGAAATTCAAAACTTCCCCGACAACTTTTTTCGGCCGAAGGATAAAAACATGGTTTTTATTTTCAGTTAAAATATTATTAACTTTCAATTCAAAATCTACATATTTGTCAAGCTTGTATGTATCGCTCAAATGTTCCGAGTAAAATGACACCGATTAGAAGTCATTCTGTTGAAAATTAAGAGAACAACGACAATTTATAAATTGAAAAACATAGATTTTGCGGTAAAAAAAAGTTTTTACTTTTTATCTAAGAGAAATATGAATAATTCGGAAAAATCGTAAGCGTAACCTCACTTTATTTTTTCAACATCTATCGTTGTATATTTTTTATTTTTTATTGCTTATTTTATCATTTTCATTTTTACTATGTGACGTCATCAACCGGACAATAATTCTGTCCGTTTCAAGATACTACATTGATTTATATCAGGTTTTAATAAATTTGAAAATCTTAAAGTAAATAGTATTCAAAAAGGTGCTTTTTTCCCTCAATGTGCGATATTGGTAGAGAGTGACCATCACTTTTTTTTTAAATGAAAGGTAATATTATAAGGAGTTTGTATATCCTAACTAGAAAAAAATGAAAAAGTTCCACGGTATCAGAAACATAGATGATTAAAAAAAATGTGATGCCAAAGTTTAAGATGGCGCAACTCCCGTGATTTTGAAAATTTTCAAAAATCCCTTGGGTGCTAAATGCCTTATATAACACTACAATTTCGCCAACTTTCATTTAAGTCAAACGAACGTTCCAATGATCCTAATATTTCTATCGACCATATATATTCTTTTCAATGAGTGATAATAATTTAAAGAAATGTCAATGCTAAAAAGTCGAAAAAAATTATTACAACTTAAAAATTTTAAATAAATGTAAACTAAAATTTGATTAATTTTTTAAAGAACTATTGTATCAAAAAATGATGTTCTGAAAAAATCGTGAAGTTCCAAAAAGAGAGTACATTTGGTTAATTTAAAAATCACTACACCAATGTATTCACACACACAGATTATGAATATGATAGTGAAAATAACCGCAAATTTAATTTTCAAGGTAATTACCCCAAAAAACTTGTTCTGTAACGATTTATAGCTTCTATTTGGAAACCGTTGATCTGAAGTAAACAAGTTTTTACAAATTTTGCAACGCATAAAAGAAAATTTCTTTATATTGAATACGTTTTTCCCTGTAACCATTAATTTATGAGAAAAATGAGATTTTACAAAAATGAGGCGTACCCGTAGCTAACTGGAAAGGGATAGGAGTGTCACTTAAACTATTTCTGTGACCAGTCACAGGGGTGCCTTGACCGCCTCCCCCACACTAGACATTAGAAAGGGATACATGTGTGAACTAAATTATTTCTGTGACCAGTTGCATGGAAGACTTCCCACCCCCACGAGACATTGGAAAAGGGTAGGGGTGTGACTTAAATTATCTCTATGACCAGTCACAGGGATGTCTTTCCTAACAAAAAGGGACATCAGAAAGGGATACGAGCCTGTTTTAAATTATTTCTGTGACCAGTCACAGAGGTGCTTGACCCCCTCCCCACACTAGACATTAGAAAGGGATGCATGTGTGAACTAAATTATTTCTGTGACCGGTTGCAAGGAAGCCTTCCCACCCCTACGAGACATTGGAAAAGGATAGGGGTGTGACTTAAATTATTTCTGCGACCAACATTTAGATGAAATTTTCATAGTTTCATCAACTTTTGACCTTGAAAATTGAATTTTCGGGTACTTCCACTATCATATTCATGATCAACGTCAAAATACATCAATATACTGAGTTTAAAATTATCGGAGGTACTCTCTTTTCGAAACATCACCCAAAGTCCTTTTACCACAATATGTATTTAATTTTCAGATTCTCATCTCAATGAGAAGTCATTGGTCTTATGTGAAGATTGACTTTTGCGGGTCTCAACAGATTTCGACGTTTTTGGACTCACATTCAAAGGAATTATTTGATTGGATCGAGTTTTAGAAAACTTTTTTAAGGTCTGAAAAGAAAGGATGAGTTCGTTAACCAGCTATTTTTGACCAATGGTTCTGGTTTTATTAATCGAGAATGATACTGAAAAAATTTAAAAATTCCATTTTTCAGCAAAACTATACGAAATACAAAAAAATTGTCTATTTCAAAAAGATTTACAAATTTATCTAATACTATTTTTTCGATGAGATGCCCAGTTTTTGTTTTAATCGTGAAAAATGTTATAAAAAATAAAAATACCACTTTTCACCAAAACTATGCGAGATGCGAAGAAATGTTAAGAACTAAATTGGTTATCTTAAAAGGATCTATAAATTTTCTCTTAATCGCACCACTTAGTCATGTTTTGATTATTGTTGCGTAAGGCATCACTGGCCACTGCGTGAACACCAATGATTCGTGCGTACGCTGCGTTCAGTAGTGTTTCGCGATTTTTTTTCCAGCAAACACCAACCATTGGTGTTTGGGTTTCTCCATGTAGAAGAGTCACCATCACTTTTTTTCAATGAAAGGTGACATTATAAGAAATTTATATATCCTAACTAGAAAAAAAAAACGTTCCACGGTTTTAGAAATATAGGTGATTCAAAAAAATGTGATACCAAAATTCAACATGGCGTAACGCCTGTAATTTTGAAAATTTTCAAAAATCCTTCGGGCACCATATGTCTCTCATAAAATACTATAATATTGCCAACCTTCATTGAAGTCAAACATCTACTTGCAGATCCTGACATTTCTAACTTATACTGGCCCATACATATTTTTCTCATTGAATGATATTAATTTCCAGAAATATCAATGTTAAAAGGTTGACAAAAGTTACTACTACATTAAAATTTTAAACAAATGTGAATCAAAATTTCATTCATTTTTTTAATTATTGTATCAGAAAATGATATTTTGAGAAAATTCTGCATAAAGTTCCGAAAAAAAAGTGTACCTTTAATTGATTTGAAAATCATTACACCGACGTGTTTTGACACGCTGATTACAGATATGATAGTGAAATTACCTGCGAATTCAATTTCAAGGTAAAAACCCCAAAGAACTGGTTTTTCAAACAGTTTATCGCTTTTATTTTGAAAAACGTTGATCTGAACAAAAAATATTTTCAATGAATGTTGTAGATCATGAAAAAATACATCTTTTATGTTGAGTACGTTTTTTCCCTAAAACCACAATTTTAGGAGAAAAATGAGATTTCACAAAGATGGGGCATACCCGTAGCTGATTGGAAAGGGGTAGAGCTTTGACTTGAATTCTTTATGTGACCAGTCACAGAGGGTGCCTGGGTAACAGGTTAGTCACAGTCACAGTGGGTGCCTCCACTACGAAATATTGGAAAACGATAGAGGTGTGACTTAAATTATTTCTGTGACCAGTCACCATGGGGGGGGCATTGCCCCCCCTACACACAAGACATTGCAAAGCGGTACGTATGTGACTTAATTTACTTCTGTGATCGGTCACATGGATACCTTCCCCCCACAAGACATTGGAAAGGGGTAGGAGTGTGACTTAAATTATCACCGTGACGAGTCATAGGGGTGCCTTGCCCCCTACACGCGAGATATTGGAAAGTGGTACGTATGTAACCTAATTTATTTCTGAGACCCATCACATGGATGCCTTCCCGCCCACCACGACACATTGGAAAGGGGTAGGTGTGAGACTTAAATTATTTTTGTGACCAGTCGCAGGGGGTGAACCCCCCCCCCCTCTACACACTCTTCAGGGCCTGAACAGGTAGGACGAGTTTATTAACCAGCTATTCTGGACCAACAGTTCTGCTTATATCAATCGAAAATGGTATTTTAAAAATAAAAATAAAATTCATTTTCCAACAAAACTGTACGAGATACGAAAAAATGTTGAGGAAAAAAATTGTTCACCTCAAAAAGATTTTATAAGACCCCTAGTTTTTTCTTCAATCGTGAAAAATGTTATTAAAAATAAAAATTACATTTTTCTGCCAAATCATGCATGATAAAAAAAGAGACATTAAGCCAAGATTTGTTCCAATCTTTAGGGCTGCCTATCAATACTGCTAAGATTTCTTTCAATCGAGGCATTGAAGATTAACTCAATTTACGAGTAGATATCTATTTTTATTTGAATAAAGTATACAAATTTGAAAAAGATAGCAATTTTCAGAAATTTTTTATTGTTTTGGATTGTTACCTTTTTCTTTTTTGAAAACTGGAATGATTTGCACAGACTGGTTTTAAATCAAGCCACATAATCATTCACCTAAAAAAGGTCTACAAATTTTTCTCAAACCATTTTTTGAGAAGACGCATAGTTTTTTTTTAATCACGAAAAATATCATTAAAAACAAAACAATGTGAATATATAGAAAAATGACACGAGATGCAATAAAATTTTTGATATATATATATATATTGTTTTGCTATAGGATACATTTAATATAACAGAGCTCAACGTGATATAAAAAATTATGTGTTCTGGTTGCACTTTAATCGCGTGCGAAGCGCGAAACACATGATGAGAATGTATTTGTTAAGGCCGAAGGAGCTTTAACAAAAGAAAAATCAAAATCACCAGCTTACAGTTGTCAGTAGTATGGCCTCTAATTTTAAAAGCTTCGTACAAAAATGTGGGAGAAATACCAAGACCGAGCGCGAAGCGCGAGACCTGACAGACTCGCGCCCCAGGCGCACTCAAACTTGCGAGCAAGGCAAGCCGTGCGCGAATCGAGCGATAAGAATGTGTCCGAGAAGACTTTTTCAAATTTTCTATACAATAAACTCATTTTTGATAAAAATATTGGTTATCTAGACATGCATTGCCACTCTTCAGTTTTCTACAATATTTTGTTATTTAATTATATTGTTCAATTTAATTTAAATCTCAAATGTGTAATTTAATTTTAATGTTCTAGAATGTTCTGAAATGGAATAATCTTGCAGTCTTAAAGAAGATGCAATCATTTTTTATTTTCATTTCATTTTTCTATATTGTTTAAATCCAACAGATGGAAGGCCAAACAGGATTATATAAATGCCTCTAATTATACTGGAACCTCGATTTATTTCCCCCCGATTACTACCTTCCGAGAATTTCAGCCGAATGATTGCATCTTCTTCAAGACTACAAAATTCTTCTATTTCAGAACATTCTAGATGATTAAAATTTAATTAGACATTTGAAATTAGAATGAAATTGAACATTAGAATTAAATACCAAAATATTGTAGAAGACTGAATGGTGGCAGAACAGAAATGGATAAACAATAATTTTAACGAAAATGGATTGATTGCATGAAAATTTTGTTGAAAATCCGCCCGCTGTGCGGGCATATACTCATCGCGTGGTACGCGCGTGGCTCGCAAGTCTGAGTGGGCCTGGGGCGCGCGTCTCTCAGATCTCGCGCTTCGCGCTCGATCCTTGTACATCCCCCACATTTTTGCACAGAGCTCTTAAGATTAGAGGTTAAGCTACTGACAACTACTGTAATAAAATGACCAAACCAAACCAAAAATTCAAAACCACCGAACTACTACTATTATTTGGTGGTTTTGAATTCTCTTTTGCTGAAGCTCCTTCGGCTTTAACAAATACATTCTCATCACGTGTCTCGCGCTTCGCATGCGATTAGAGTGGGTCCAAAATGCATAATTTTCTATATCATGCTGAACTTTATTATATCAAATGTATGCTATATCAAAACAATAAATATGTATATGTATCAAAAATTTTTATTATTGAATTAAGGGCATGTCTAACAGGAGTCACGTGACCAAACTAATGCTCGATTTTTAATCTTTATTTTTAGAACGATTTACTCTTTTTGTGAATAAAATATCGCTCTGAAACTTTGGGAAATG
>JAUMHM010000071.1:12701882-12716585 GCA_032362435.1 Melikaiella ostensackeni | reverse complement strand
TGCAGATGGGGTAAAGAAACAACAAAGTTGTTTCGATATCGAATCCGACCAAACAAGAAGACCCGAAGGTGCTCCTTGAAGGAGAGGACAGTTCCCCAACAGTATAAAAAAGACGGTGAAAAGAAAGAGTGTGATGTTGGTTTTGGTTGACTCATTCTTTTTCTCCCCCTTTTTTCTTCTTGTTGTACATTTATTATACATTTGTCTCTAATGAGTCGGAAAATCGGGTAGTCTCGAAGTCTGTTTTTGATTTGTGAACTTTTTGGGCGTTTTTTTAGTACACAAACAAATTTTTCATGAGGAAGTAGATTTCATTTCGATCATTAAGGAGCTTCAAAAGAAAGACATTAAACAAAGATTTGTTCCAATCTCCAGGGTAGTCTATGAATACTATTAAGATTTCTTTTAATTGAGGTATTGATGATCAACCCTATTTACGTAAAGATATTTATTTTTATTTGAATATAGTATAAAAATTTGAATAAGGTAGCAATTCTTGGAACTGTACTATTGCTTTGGATTTTTTTTTTTTTTTTTAAATGAAACACAAAATTTGATCTTGGCACTATGATCTATTATCTTCATTTCCGATGTTTTGTTTATATAAATCTTGTAATAATTTTTTCAAGTTTTCTCACTTTTACAACTAATTAAAATATTAATCTGGTACTTATCAAAAAATAAGGTTGCCAAAAGGTTTCACATACATTCAGGTGAGAGAAATGATACCCCCGTTGCCTATACAAAATGGTATTCAGAGGAAGATGCCATATACACAATATGTGCATTCTGTTATTATGTACCATTGAGTACTCTATATATTTTTCTGTAATATTATGATTTTTACAGATGTTTTTGATCTTAAAATATATTTAATATTTTCTTCAGTCTACTATAAGTTTTTTTCCAAATATAATGCTATTATTAGTAAAATGTTATCTTGGTACTTATTATAAATAAAATAAGTTTACCGGAATGATGTACGTAAATTTGAGGTGTAATAATTGAGTACAATTAACGTTGAATTTTATATTTGAGGGTATAAATATTATGCTCTCTTAATATTGCGTTTTTGGGAAAATTTCAAAATTTTGATATCTGGGACTCCAAATTTCTGTATAGTTTCTTGAAATCTATTGACACTCTTCAGGAACATTTTTTTTCGAGGGTTCAAGTAGATATTGCAAAAATAGTGTAAATTTCAATGTTTTCTTAAATTTTTAACAACATCCGTAATAATCAATATTTTTTAATGTTCTTGGGCTCATTTTGAAGCCATTATTCCACAGTATCGCAGCAGTTAATGAGCATGAATCTTACAAAATTTCTTATTACAGTGCAAGAATTTAAAGTTGTAACAAAAAAGTTGGAAAAATTTAAAAACATCTTATCTGTAGGCAAAAAAAAAACAAAAATTAAAATAAATATATATTTTGGAGAAATTTTTACAGAAACTTTATGGTTACACGTTTCATATATTTACAAAAATATCGTTTTTACTACAAAGAACATTGTCATTTTTCCAACTTTTTTGTTACAACTTTAAGCTCTTGCACTGTGGAAGGAATTTTCTTAGATTTATGCTCATAATATGCTGCGATACTGTGGAAGAATAGCTTCAAAATGAGACCAAGAATGTTGAAAAATATTGATTATAACGGAAGTTATTAAAAATTTGAGAAAAAATTGAAATTTACACTATTTTTGCAATATCTACTGAAAATATAGACAAATTGGCTTCATCCTGAGCTCACTTTATAGATAATTCTTAGAGCACTTGGCCCTTTAAACAGACATTTTTTTTAGCTCTGGCATCATTAAAATTAAGAGAACTTAATCAGTCATCAAAAAAGAGATGGTTGGAAACTTTTGCACGGCAGTGTATGTACACAGTCAATGTTTTAAAATGAAAAAGAGAATCAATACAATTTTTACAGTTTTAATAAATAATTGAAATATTTGCTCCATTAGTATTGTGGTGAATTGTTTACAAAACGTTGGATTATCATTATTGGTGAAAAAAATGTCTTATCTATTCTGCTTATATCTACTGTTTTGGGTAATTTGGTTTTCTGTGAAATTAAAGAAAAATTGAGGGCAATGTGATTTTATGATGAATGTTAGTGTAAGATTGTTCAAAAGTATTATAGAATTTCAGTCGGTCAGTACTTAGTAACTTAGATTGGATGCAATACAGAGGAATTTAATGACAAAATTTAAGATTCATGGGTTTTTCCAAAAAAGATATTTAGTATTACCAAGATAATATTATAATAAAAATTTTTAAAAGGGAGTATCTTTTATTTGATATCAAAGATTTTTGACTTAATAAGAAAATGTAAAGATTGGCCAAAGAACATTTGATGATAAATTTTATTTTTATTTTCAGGTACTTTTTGAATTTTTTTTTTCATGAATTACTGTAGTTTTCCCATAAATTACCCCTGATGAGGGAGTCTAAATTGGCTACGAAACATGTTGGTCACCAGAAGTATGAAAAAGACGGTGAAAAGAAAGAGTGTGAGGGTGGTTTTGGTTGACTCTTTCTTTTTCTCCCTCTTTTTTCTTTTTGTTGTACATTTATTATACATTTGTCTCTCATGAGCCAGAAAATCGGGTATGCCGCATCTCAGAATCACATAAATATTTACTTCCGTTAAAAAGCATTTGTTTCTTACAAAGAAATATTCATTTTACATTAAAGTACGCTTGCCTGAATCAATAAATCATATATTTGATTCAAAAAAACTTTTACCAATTCCGAGTTATATTTATTTGTAGGTAATAATTATTTTATTGAACTTTTGCCATAGACTTTATATTATGGAACTCGCCAATCATATCAAATACTTATTTTTTACAGTCAATAACAAATCTATTTTGCTTAACGAATATTTCACAGTGACAAATAAATATTTCTTTGCCTAAATCATTTCCAATTATTATATGAATAAAATAAATTTATTATCCACTTGTAAATGGTCAAATTGTGGGTAGCTCACATAAAAAATCAGAATATATATACCTGTATATGTATATAACTTCGCAAGTGTATTATAAATGATGTTTCTTCAGTCCTTATGAATATCTAAATGGGTGAAATAATTACCTTTTCTGTTGAACATTCATATTTTGGAGTTAAAAATTTCACTGTTTTAAACAAAATTTGTATTTTTGGCTTGAAATTTCAACAGTTTTCTAGAAAGTTCAACTTTTGTTGTAAATTCGTCTTTTTGGTTTGAAAATGATTAACTATTTTGTTGAAAAATCATCTGTTTGCTTGAATATTTAAGTGCTTGGTTGAAAATTCATCTCCTTTGAGTAGAAATTTTATCTTCTTAGTCAAAAACCCAACTTTTGGTAGACAATTCAACTATTTAATTGAAAATTCATATTTTTGGGTGAAAAATTCAACTGTTTTGTAGGGAATTCGTTTATTATAAATAATGTTTCTTTAGTCCTTGTAAATATCTAAATCGGTGAAATAATTAAATTTTCTGTTGAAAATTCATATTTTCGACTTAAAAATTTCACTGTTTTATGAAAAATTTGTATTTTTGGCCTCAAATTTCAACAGTTTGGCAGAAAATTCAACTATTTTGTTGGAAATCTACTTTTTTGTTGTAAATTCAAGTTTTTGGGTTGAAAATTCATCTCTTGTTAAGAATCCGTCCTTTTGGTTTTAAAAATATTAACTTTTTTGTTGGAAATTCATCTATTTGCTTAAAAACTTAAGTGTTTGGTTGAAAACTGATTTTTTTGTTGGAAATTCAACTCTTTTGTAGAAAATTTGTCTTTTTGGTTCAAAAATTCATCTCCTTTCGTAGAAATTTTACCTTTTTTTAAAAAATTCAACTTTTTGGTAGAAAAATAACCTGTTATGGTTGAGAATTCAACTATTTTGGTATAAAATTCAACTATTCAATTAGAAATTCATATTTTCGGGTGAAAAATTCAACTGTTTTGGAGAAAATTCGTCTTTTTGACTCAAAATAATTGGATATGATTATTTCCTTGGATACAAAAAAAAAATATTTCTTCGAAGTGAAGAAATATTTCCTCAGCCACATTCTACTACACCATTTCTTTGAACCAAAGAAATTTTAGTTGATTCAAATACCTTTTTTCTCAGTGTATCAATATTCCTGGAGGTCAAATTCGGGCAATCTACACATGTAAAGTGTTATTTTTTAATTAATTTAGTTTGTTTGGAAAAAGGCAACATACTATTTTTAGCAGGAATTTCGAAATAGAAGAAAAATGATAATATGTGACCTGGAAGGTGTGCCACCCACGCGCTATCTGAAGTGTCGATTGGTGTGGGCGGCAGTACCCTTTATAAATTAGTTCATCACATTCTGACCTAGTTGAACGCCGAATATTTGGTATATAAAAATCTGCGAAATTCGATTTCGAAAGTTGAGAAATTCGCAGGAAAATAAAATTACTTCAAAAAGGAGTATTTCATATTATTCAATATATTACATAAGATACTTATTTCACTACATACTGTTCTGTTTCATACTCTATTAAAATTGTTTTTATGTGAAGAATATCACCCACTTTATTTTCTCATCATATTCTGAGATTAAAGGCATAATTACTATTCTGAGAAAAAAAGGCATTTGAATCAAATGAAATTTATTTGATTCGAAGTAATGCTGTAGTAAAGTGTGGCTGAAGAAATATTTCTTCAGTCCAAAGGAATATTTTTTTTCGTATCCAAGGAACAAAATGATTGAGAGAAAGAAATATTTATTTGACACTGTAAAGTATTCGTTTAATGAAATAGATTTATTATTGACTGTAAGAAATAAGTATTTGATATGATTGGTCAGTTCTTTAATGTAAAGGAGTATGGCGTAAATTTGGCGTAAGTTCATCAAGATAAGACAGCCACGCAAAAAAGGCCGAAAACTTTTAACGAGACACATGTATTACTATGTATTTTGAGTCGCTGCATCTTTCACGATTAGTTTTCGACATAACCTCACAAAAACCTCATTTTTGAGTATGTGATGAAAAAAGATGGTTTTTTTATGGATTTCAAGCCGTTGAATTCAAAAATAAAGGCAGATTAGTGATATTGCTAAACATTCCGTAACATAACCTCCGAAAAATATTCTTCAAGGAGAAATTTGTAGACCAGCATCGTATTTTTATGGATTTTCAGTTGCGGAACCTAGTTTTCAAGTCAGATCAACATAATAACGAACAAGTATCAGGCATTATTCAAAAACATACCTTATTACAACAATCTCCTAGTTGAAAAACTCATAATATTCTTCGTGTCCATTTATTTGCATTTATTGAATTTACTCAAAAATTCAGTATCAATACCTTCTGCTGCTCTAAGTACTGGGGGTGATGACAACTGTCCTGGAAAGGGATGTGTAGAATGATTCACCTTCCAGCTCAGTCAGTAACGAAGCCACCGAAGGCGCGCTTCCCTGTTGGGGGACGTTAGGGTATGAGAATGAAGCCGTAGTGTGTCCAGCGATTAGTTACCATTGTCCTCATCAAAGCCGGAAAGCCCTCATACTTAGCCCTGGATTGGTATGAGGGTTTTCCCGCCTTCCGGACGCTGAACTCGCCTGCGATCGGGTCAGGATCCTTAACGTGCGGGGATTGAAGTAACCATGACTTCCAAAAATAAAGAAAACTTGAAAAAAATGCACAGTTGTGTGAAAATTCAGGATCAATTTTGTTACATATGTACGAAATATGGAATTCCAAAATATCGGAGAACATTACAGAAAAAATTTAGGACATGTATGCAAAATACTTTAACGTTAACTTTCCAAAACGAGATGAAAGCTGGACTCCTCAAATTATATGCTCCGCTTGTCATGCAATGTTGCACAAATACGAAGATAGTGGAAACAATGGAAGCTTGAAGTTTATTGTACCGGCAATCTGGAAAAACCGCAAAATGAAAGGGATTGTTACTTCTGCATGAACGATGCAAAGGAATGGGGAATCTTCAACAAAAAATCATTCACTTATAATACAGTCTCTTCGGTAATGGAACCATGAATGAAAGAAACTGTCGTTAGTCTATTGCACGGATGTTAATGGATTTACGGATGAATTGAAACCAGGAGTTTACAAAGACGAAGAGCGAAGGTTATTCATAGACTCTTCTAAGCGAAGCCTGAAGACCGTCTTATTGCACAGCACAAACGCATATGCATCGATACCAATAGCTTATTCAACAAAACTTAGAGAAGTTTACAGTACTATGAACATCATCTTGGGAAAAATCAAGTACGAAAAACATAAATAGCAAATTTGTGGAGATTTCAAAGGTCTTTCAATGCTTCTGGCACAGCAATCAGGAAATATGAAGTATCCTTGTTTCTTCTGCTTATGAAAAAGCCGGGATCGTGAATAATCATTACAAAAAAAAGTTTGGCCAAAAAGAATGTCGCTGGAAAGAGGGTCCAGAATCGAGATCAGTTTTGTTACATTTGTACAAAATACAAAATCCCAAAATATCGGAAGAAAGTTAGAGAAAAAATGTGGGACATGTATGCAAAATACTTTAACGTTAAGTTTCCAAAACGAGATGAGAGCTGGACTCCTCGAATTATATGCTTCGCTTGTTATGCAATGTTGTACAAATGCGAAGATAGTGGAAACAATGGAAGCTTGAAGTTTACTGTACCGGCAATCTGGAAAACCGCAAAATGAAAGGGATTGTTACCTCTGCAAAAATGATGCGCAAAATGGGGAATCTTCAACAAGAAATCAGTTACTTATAATACAGTCTCTTCGGTAATGGAACCAAAAATGAAAAAAACTGCAGACATTTCTGTAGACCCTGACACGTCTCATTCCAATACTAAAAAAAAACGAAAGCAGTGCAAGAACATGAGAAATGCACAAGCATGAGTTAAGATTCCGATACTGAATGTGAAACAACCGATAACGAATACACTACATATGAAACAAAAACGAGACGTTCAGAGACGTGGACCCAGAAAGAATTAAATGACCTAATTCGAGAGTTAGGGTTACCTAAAGATGGCGCTTAACACCTTACTTCGGCTTAAACGAAAGGAAATTTAGCAAAAGGAACGAAGTCAGGTGTTTATCGAAACAGAGAACAGCATTTTCGGAAATACTTTCATCTTGATCAAGAACTGTCTCTTCTAAACGGAGCCTGAAGGTCGTCTTATTGCATAACACAAACGCATATGCATTGATACCAATAGCTCATTCAAGAAAACTCAAAGAAGTTTACAGCAACATGAAATTCATAATGGAAAAAATTAAGTGCGAACAACACAAATGGCAAATTTGTAGAGATTCCAAAGTTCTTTCAATGCTTCTGGGACAGCAATCAGGAAATATGAAGTATCCTTATTTCTTGTGCTTATGGGACAGTCGGGATCGCGATAATCATTACAGAAAAAAAGTTTGGCCAAAAAGAATGTCGCTGGAAAGAGGATCTTGAAACGTCATCAATGACCCATTAGTGGAGTCATCAAAGGTCCTCCTTCCACCTCTTCATATTAAGTTGGGTCTCATGAAACAATCCGTGAAGGCACTAGATAAAGAGGGACAATGTTTTCAGTATATAATATCTCAGTTTCCCCAATTGTTCGATGCTAAATACGAAGAAGGGATATTTGATGGACCTCAAATTCGACAGCTATTAAAAGAAGACCTTTTTGTTACTAAAATGACTTGAACTAATAAAAGAGCATGGCTCGATTCCAAAAATGTATTTGAAAAATTCCTGAGAAACGTTAAAAGTCTAGAGTGAAAAAAAAAAGATTTTGAAAATGATCGATAGTTTCAAAAAATTGAAGTGTCGAATGAGTTTGAAGCTCTATTTTATGGATTCTCATGTTTATACTTTCCTGAAAATCTTGAGGACTACAGTGAAGAACAGGGTAAAAGGTTCTATCAATATATCAAAGTGATGGAACGACGATATCAAGGAAGGTGGGGTGAAAATATAATGGCGGACTACTGTTGGACGTTGAAAAAAGATTTACCTCAGAAAAAAATTCAAAAAAGAAAATACCTCAGATTCGGATTCAGCGACTCAAAATACATGGAAATACATGTGTCTCGTTAAGGACGTTGGATGAAGGGTATTCAGAAATTTTTTGGTTGCCCCCAATTAAGAAAACTCGGCCCTGCCCCGTATTTATTTTCGGAAGTAGATTGTGGGATAAATAGACAAAACTCACCGAGCATTACGGGGTCTGATGAAATCCTGGAATCCATATAACGTAAAATACATCACGTTTCTAATGAGAAAATAATGAATTATTTATTAAAAGTAATTAATTAAAATTAATCAATAAAATTAATAAAAATAATGAAAAATAAAATAATAAATGAATATTTTGATAGAGAATATTCATCCTCTGAAACGCTGAAATTAACACCGAGCCGACGAAACCCGAGGAAGAGATGGCGAGTGTCACACTTGACTCCAGTCATATTTTACCGACACCACACCGAAACTAAATAAAAAAAAACACTTTGTATAGCATCCTTCCACAAACTAAACTTGATAACTATAAAGCGAATTTCGCGATTCGAAGCGAAACAAAAGCGAAAAATACTTCTAAATTTTTTTGGAACTACGCGACGGAAGATGACAGATGAAGACTCAAGAGAAGCCGATCTAGCAGCGCGTTCACAAGGCAGTAGCGGCCACTTTTTGTACTCAAATGATAAAATCGCAGATTACCCACAAAATCGCGGTCGGTAATTTATCTTTTTCCTCAAAACTAATTATCGGAATATATAAATAAGAACTAACAATTTTGTTTATAAACGTGCATCCTGAAATTATTTTTTGCAGAAATACAAAGATAAAATACTATTTATAAAGTTATTTACTAAGTTCACAAGTTACTTTCCTTTATAAATAAATAAGTTTACTAACTTCGCGAAATTATTTATTTATAAAGACACAAGTTTTTGTTCTTTATGAATAAATAAATAAATAAATAAATTTACCAATTTACCAATTTGCGAAATCATTTATTTTCAAATTTACGAGTGCACTTCTGTAAACGAATAAATTCCCTAAGTTGTCAAATTATCTATTGCTCACTTCACAATTCAATTTATTTATACAATAAATTGGTATCGAAATGTATCGAAATTTTTTTTTGTATCGAAAATGAGCTTTTGAAATCTCCCTTGTGCAAACAGAAAAATTCATCGATTATATCTGTTTTGCAATTGATTTTACAGATTCTGGATATTATTACTAATTAAGGGTCATCCAAATGAGTCAGGGCTCTATTATTTTGATAAGAATGATTTTTCGGTACTCTATCACGTTATTAGGTAAACTTTTATATGAAAATAATCAGAAATAATCATTTATGATACACATTAGGAAAAAATAATTTCACAATATCTCCTTATTATTACAAATATGAGAGGATTTTTTTGTTAATCTCGCGCGTAAAATATCAGCTGATTCGAGAAGTAGATTTTCTAACCACAGTAAATCCCTGTCAAATGATTCGAGGAATTGTGTGTTGCTTAGAGTGATTAATTTTGTGAGAGAAAAAAAATTATTTTCGAAACTGAATACGCATGCCAGCCTAAGTTGTACAACTTCAGTTAGCCTTAGTCAAAAAATTTAAATTTAAAAAAATTATAAATACAGAATTATCCCCTTCCACATCACCATCATTGTACATAATTTAATGACAATTTTTAAACTCATTTTTAAGAAAAAGGATAATTTTGCCTCATTTGTTTCACACCTTTCTATAATGACCAACTTTTTCAAATTGACTTATTGTATTACGTAACTGGCACACCGTATGTCAAATTCTTATAAAAAAACATTAAAAAAAGTAAGATAAAATTATGATTTTCCTTAAAAATGAGTTTAAACATTACTAAAAAATAATGTAAACATTGATGGTAATGTCAAAAAGGATAATTCTATTCGTATGAAAATTGAACACATGCATTGTCAAGCCATTGAGAAAATAAAAACAACAAAAAATCAATAAGAAGACCAAATTCAAATATGGGACTTCTAAATCATATTCAATTTTGAATTTCTTTTTGGCAAAATTTATTCACTAAAAAGTTTCAACTAAGGCTAATATGCGTATTCAGTTTTGAAAATGATTTTTTTGACCTTATAAAATGAATCACCCTAAGCGAAAATTGAAAAAAAGTCCGATCCTCTTATACTTGTATTAAGGAGATATTATAAAATTATTTTTTCCTTGATTGTGTATCAGAAAATGATTTACTGAATAACATGATGGAATACACAAAAAATCATTCTCATCAAAATAATAGAGCCTAGACTCATTTAAGTGCACCTTGATTAGAGATAATATCGAAAATCTGTAAAATCAATTGTAAGACCGATACAGTCGATTTTTTTTTGTTGCTGTAGAAAGATTTTAAAAACTTATTTTTAATAATTGAAGAAAAAATTGACTTAAATAATTAAAGAATGATATTTTAATCAAAAACTGAAAAAATTCATGTTTTTCAACAACAACAAATTTTGAAAGAATTTATGTCGAGCACGAAGATTTTAATTTTTTCTCTAAAAGAACATTTTGAAGTATAAAATAAAGAACTACGGAGAAAATCAGGGTGGGAATTTTACGGGAATCGTAAAAAAAACTAAGCTAAAGTTGTTTTTGCTTCAAACACTTAAATTCGACAATAATAAATTTGACTTTTTTACAAATCAGGTCTTTCTTATTTTTTTTGACTGAAAGAAAAGCTCACGTTTTTTACTTTAAAAATATATTCTGGTTAAAAAATCAGCATTTTATTATTTATTTGTAAAAATGAGCATTCAGTAGGTTGTGAGCGAATAATATCATCAACGGCTTATGACTCTTGAGATCAATTTAAAAAAATGTTGTTCTCACTACAGCTACGATAGGGTCAATTTTAAATTTGATAATGTTGAATTTAAATATTCTAAATTGTTTAGTTCTAACTTTAATGGTAGAAAATTGGCTAGTTTTTTAATATCATTGAAATCGTAAAATATCGAATTAAAAGACTTGATACTTGCACAATTTTTAGTTTAAAGGATTTGTGATTAAACAATTTTGAATTAAATGTCCCAAGAATAAATTCAAAACTGTAAAACATTAAGAAAATCATTCGTCAAATTCCAGCCCTAAAATGAAAAGTCTTTAGAACTAGGCACTGAAAATTGAATTATTTTTTGTTTGAAAATGTTACGAAATATTTAAACTTTCAAACTCAACTTCGGAATAACAATTTTGAATTGAGAGCCTTGAAATTGTACAATTTCAAAATTTTGAATTATAGCGATCTTGTTTTGTATTCTTTTTTGATTTTTAATTTTCAATGTATGATCTTAAAATTGTTCGATTTTTATTTGAAGATTTAAAAAAATTAATCAATTAACATTGAAAAATGTTTGATTGGAAAATTTCAGGAATGAATAATAATTCTAAGCGAATCGTTAAAAGAATGATTTGAAATCAAAAAGTTAAAAATTGTATTGTTTAAAATCAAAATAGATCGAGATCAAACGATTTGAAATTGATATCTCAGTAATTCAATAATCTTTTTAATTTTCAAATGCTCGAATTTTGAAAAGTATAATCAAGAGTTTGAAAATTGTTCACTTTTATACGATTTGAGTTTTCTTAAAATAATTGAAATTTGTGAGGGTTTGAGTATAAAAAAGTTTTAATATTACAATTCTTGGCAATTATGAATGTTTTAAGTTTCAAATGAAGTTCGGATTCGTTTCATTTTTAACGTTTCGTAGTTTTTTTAGAATAATTCTATTTCAAAGGTTTATAATTGAAAGTTTTCTCATTTTGAACGGTGAAAATGTCGGCGAATTTTTGTTTTGGATGAGAAAAATTCGTCTAATTAATACTAATATCCAATATTCAAATTCATAAATATTTCCGGTTTGAAAGTTATATTTTTTCAATTTTAATGACCTGAAAAATTGTTTGCTAATCGGGAAATTATTAGAAACTTGTTTTCATTTTTAGAGGCAACTCTGAAATATTCTAGATTTATATTGAGAATTTGATTGCTAATAAGAAACTACTCACGCGCCTAGCTCGCGAATCATGATTGCTAGTATATGTAATATTCCATTAAAAGAATATTTCGAAGTATTAAAAATGATGCAATAAAATTGATGTATATTACTCCATTTTATATGCATTAATGTGATAAAAAGATGACCTATGTATTTGTGGAATGAGACACATTATTTGCGAAGTATTTTTTCATTCTGAATTTGAATCTGTCCGCCATTTGTTCCCATTAAATATATTGTGAGTTATTGGTTTCGGCCTGACAGATGTAAAATTAGAATAACCAGCTTTTCTGTTTTTCTTGTCTACTGGCTTTTGTTCTAATTTAAGAGATATTTGCAACTTCTTCTTTATTTGTTTATACTCTCTTTCTTTTACGGATTTAAGAATCCTCACAGAACTTTTATATGTTTTATTATCAAAAATCCTTCTATACTACCTTACCAACTATTTCTGACATATTGTCTCAACCACTATTCTGAATCCTAAACGCTTGCGATCTTGCCCTGGACTTTTGTTTCCTCTTATCGCTACCAATCTAAAAATTTTGGCTCTATTGCGCAACATTACTTCACCACTCTCCTTCTATAGGAGTCATTTTTGGCTTTCCCCTACCCCGTGCAACCAGCTCTCTCTCTTTCAACTCTTCCAGCTTCTTCATCCATTCCTCACCTTGACCATTTCCATTAAAAATCCAAAAATATTCTCTCTTCCATACTCTCTCTTCCCTCTTCGTCACCTTGTGCACCTCTTTAACACATGCAACCATGATTCCTCCTTATATCTACATACTCTACACAGATTCTACTCTTCATTCATTCAATACTTACATGCTCTTACCCCCTCTCCCATTCTGAATCTCATCACTCCATTTCATTTGCTCTACTTTTTAAACTTTTTCAGGTATTCCGGCTCCTTTCTCTTTCTTGATCATCCTATACCAGCTGTTGTACCTAGACTCCAAAATTTTTTCCTATCTTTCCTCTCTTTGCCTTGCCGTCATCTCTTTCACAAACTCCCTGCCATTCTCTACCCCTCACTTGCATGCCACATTCAAGCCTCATTTCGAATTTCTCTTCCTCCCATTTCAAACTTCCTACGTTACCCCTCCTCTCTTTTTTCAAAATCTCTCGGGCACACTCTCGAGCAATCCTGCTTCCCTCCCTCTTGTTAAATTCTCTTTAGAGTTACAGGATTTTTTCATTTGCTTGACCACCAATCTCTCTCGTCCTATTTTTTCCCTCAGCATATAACCTGGACAGCTCCAACTCACCCCCATGACACCTCTCAGAAATCTCTCATGCAGACTTTCCACTCTCTTATGCTCTTTTCATCTTCGAATTTTCACTCCATAACTTGACACTGACCACACTAACGCGACGAATATCCACAAACTCATACTCCGATCGTCCTTAAACCTTATCTTCCCCATACCCCACACTTCTCCCATTACTTTGCTCGCACGCTCCAAACTCCTTTTCACCTGCAGCTTGTTTCCTTCTCCTGCTGCGAACCAAAAACCTAGGTAGCAAAACTCCTTCACCAACTCCACTACATGGCTATTTATTTTCCGTTCGTACTCTACGCTTTATTTTGCTGAAACACATCATTTTAGTCTTACTCACATTGTCCGTTGAATCTTTTCCTCTCATCTACTCTTCGAACGCTCTCATCATCAGATTCATCCCTTTTTCATCGTCCGATACTAGAACTATATCGTCTGCGTATGCGTGTGAATGCAGTTTGCCTATTCCCAATATTGTCCCTCCTTTTCTTTTCATCACATCTACCTCTCTTTCCTCTCCTTCCTTAATCAACGGCACTATCAGCCCTGTCTTCCATTCCTCCAGCCACCCTTCGCCTCTTCAAACCTTATTGACAACCCTCCACATCTCTTCTTTCACCCCTTCTCAACCATATTTCAGTGTATCATTCTCAAGTCATCCTTACCTGTTGCCTTATTTCTGTTCAGTCTTTCAATTGCCACATTCACCTCTTCGCTACTAATTTCGTTTCCACTATCCTTGTCCCCCCTTTGCCTTTCTTCCTTCAACCTTACCCTATTTTCCACTCCTCCTAATAGTCTCTCGAAATACTCCGTCCACTCTTCCATCCTGATTTCCTTATTTATGCACTTCTATCCTCCTCTTTCCCTGTTTATTACTTCCCATTCCCTCCCTTCCGTCACCGCTTTTTCGACCTGTTTCATGTACTATTCCTTCTACCTCTGTCTTTTTTTCTCGATATTCTTCCATTCTAACCACCAGCAGAAGGCGTCGAAACATGCTTTTGGCGCCTTTTGCAATTCCAAATCCAACCACTACCTCAATTTTCCGATAGCTCTGATGCTTCTTGAGATAATCGCAAAAAACATGACAATTTCAAAAAATAATGCTAACAAAAGTTGTAGACTTCGACACATTTTATGTTTCATGCAATTTTCTTGTACGAGTGAAATTTTTCGAAATATTTCATGATAAAGATAAAAATTTCATGCCTAGCCCCTGCCGAAGACGTTTATATTTATTCTACCTTAGATTTTATAATAATAATAATAATAATAATAATAATAATAATAATAATAATAATAATAATAATAATAATGTTGGTCGAACCCCTTCCCCTTTCCAGGTTCTCGTGGGGG
>JAUMHM010000071.1:12685460-12699992 GCA_032362435.1 Melikaiella ostensackeni | reverse complement strand
AATTCAGAAATGAACCTGAGAGGGTTTTCTTGAGAGTGGTGCCAGATGTGAATTACAGTTAGCGTTGGCATTGTGATTTTAGGATAGTAGCCATAGAGCTTACCGAGGTGAGGTAAAGGGCTTGCAGTGAGTACAACAGCGTGGTCGTACCGAAGGGTCTCCTCAATATTTGGCTGCCAGGATCGGTAGTTGTTTGCCTTAAATTTACTCCATGTAGACACTTCGTTCTCCGCTGTTTTTTCACATTTTATTTAAGAGAATTTCTTAACCTTCCAAAATGCCATGTACCCAACCCTCTTAAGGGTCAAATAGCAGGTCCAACTGAAGGTCTGGGAAGAGAAGGGGATCCCACTGGCCGTTAAACGCGTGAGTAAGAGCATTGGCCAGGCCCTGTGATAGGTTGAGGTAGGAATTAGAAGCAGGGTCGGCGCGAGATCTTTTGCCGTTCCGGACAACTTCATTTTTGCCGCTTCTTTTTTTTAAGACAAATAGTTAGACAAAAATTGATACCGCCCTTATTCAAATACGGCAAGTAACCATTAAGGATTGAAAGAATCAAAATGAACTATTTATACTCATCAATTCAAAAATCAAAATATGGTAATTCGAACAATATCATATGTTCTTATAAAATTCACTAGTGATAAATATTTTCAGCTTATTGAAATTTCAATCATTTCATGAAGAATGACCTTGTAGGAAAAGTTAAATCTTAATCAGAAAATGCAGAAATATTTCGAGGAAACAAATCTTAACGGACTCAAGGATTTATTTTAAAAAACTAAAAGTAAAAAATTTCCACTTGACTGAAAATTCATTTATCTATAGACGCCTTTTTTAAAAAAGAAATTTCTAGTCTTCTCTTATGGAAATGCGCCTCAATAAAAGACACCGAATGCATACGAGTTTTTCGGAACATGTAAGGCAATATTCCTCTTGTTATTATAAAACCAAAACAGTTGATACGCAAAGTGCTGCCCCCCCCCAGTTTTTGCCGCTCCGGGCGGTGGCACGGTTCGCCGGCCCTGATTAGAAACTTCATTTAATTTGAATAACCAGTTTGCTGCAGTAGTTCGGCAGTCGGTAATATTTTGATCATAATGCTTGTCTTTGAATGATATTGGTCTTTTTGATAGATTGTTTGAAAAATCTCTACCTTCATCTGTTAGTACTCTCTTAGGGGATACAAATATACAAATAAATTTTTCCACGAAAGCATCAGCTATGATGCTAGCTTGGTGGTTGGGAAGAGGAATAGCCAGAGAGTATTTTGTAAAATTGTCTCGTATTGTAAGAATATAAATTCCCTGATTTTGTTGCAGATAATGGATCAACAATGTCCATTGATATTTTCTCGAAAGTTGTGGTGAGTGTATCCGTAATAACCATAGGGCCTTTTGTTTTTACCCCAACTAATTTCTTAAGTTGACATTGCAAACAACTTTCAATGTATTTTTGGATACCTAACTTCATATTTTCCCAGTAAAATTTTTGATGAATTCGATTATACGTCTTTGTGACGCCTTTATGTCCTCCTACTGCTGAGGAAAGAGCTTCTTCTATCAACTGTGACCTTTGATCCTTTGTGGAATACTGTGTTATCCCATTGCAAACTTTAATCTTTGTAGTTGAACTAGAAAAAGCTAAATCGAAAGTTAATTTCATTTCTTCCAATGATATATGATTAATTTGTTAAGTCTTTGCAACACTTATTGACTGTAGATTCAGTTTTTCGGCTTATCCATGTAATGAGAAAATTCATAATTTAATGGCATATAAAGTATCTGATAAATTTTCTTTCGTATCTTCTTCGATTGGGAAGGCCAAATGATGAGAATTTCACTTTTTAATTTCCTTTACCATTCCTTTTTGTAAATTGTTCAATTTGGGCAAAACACGTTTTACTAATGCTCTGGATCCATTGTCGCGGGGCGTCCCATCCGTGGAAGGGGCTTTGTGATTTACTTTATTCACATTTTCTACCATTTTTTCTTCCGAGCTGGAAAAATAATTTTCACTGTCTTCATCTTCTTGCATTAACTTTGTTTGTTTAGTAGCGTAAGGCTTTCTTGTACCTTTGTTCTTTCTGTTTTTAGCTTGAGTTTGTTTTGTAAATCTAGGTATTCAGGATTAGAGTCAGAATCAAATTCAGTTTGGTGGAATCCGGTGGCTAAATTGAATACCGAAAAGTATCTTGCAGGTCTTAGTGAATCAAGTATCTCACTTATGTAAGGCAGTGGGTAAGAATCTCCTACAGTTTTGTGATTTAATTTTTGAAAGTCAATGACCATTTTCCATTTTATTTTGCCCTGTGAGTCTGGTTTCTTAGGAACTATCCTGACGGAAGTGTTATATGGTTATTGTGAGGATTTTATTATACCGTTTTCTAATATTTTGTCGACTTGTCTCGTGATTTCTTCTTTGTAAACAGGGGAAACGATACTGTCGTGAAAAGATTGGGTAATCATCTGTGGTTGGAATTGACAGTTGTGACATGTTAGTGGCTTCAAGGGGTTCTCCTGAAATTTGAAATCGGTCTGCGTAGTTAATTCTTATTATTATTTGTGATTGTTTATTATTAACTGTTTCTTGAGCTTTTTCTAAATAAAAACATTTTACGAATGCATGACCTGATTTTTCACAAATCAAACATACTTCTCGTTACACATAAGCCCTATTAGGGTTATCCGTTTCATTGTTATTTAAGTTATTGGTTCTTGGATTTTCCTTCCTTACTGCGGAGTAAGCCGCTAGTTTTCTTCCGACGTCTATGGTGTCGTTCATTTCTTCGCTAATCATTGGCTCTTCTTTTACGCAGATTTCTAATTCAGGACGTAAACCGCGAATAAAGCATTGGATTACCTTACTTTCTGAACTTTTTTTGAACGTGTTGTCTACCTGTCCGTTATTACTTAATCTGTGAGCGCCTTCGATTTTGTCAGCAACATTTTTTATTCTTGCGGCACAGGAGGGCACATTTTCATTTTCCCACATGTACAAGTTCCCTAATTCACCTTGTAATTAATGAACGCTTTTAGTGAGGGCATATACCCTTTTTAATTTTTCAATTAATCCTTCGATAGTCGCATAGGTGGAGACATAAATGCACTTCCGCGCTTCACCCGATAATTTTCCTCTCAATAAGCGTGCCAGATTTTCTTGAGCGGGGGTTGTTGACAACATTGCCTTTGCTTCGAGGCAACCCTCAATAAAGTGTGATAAAGGGATGTCACTTCAGTCAAATATAGGGACGACTTCTGAAGCTTCCCTTAATGATACTTGTTGGTTATTAGGTAGGGCCATTTCTTGGTTAACTATTGGGACAGCGTTTTCTCTAACGATATTACTGTTATCTTGATTTAATTGTTCAGTTTTGCTGTTCTCGTCGTCGCTATCCTCGTTGCTAGTAATAGGTGTACGCGTACAGGAATTTCCTTTCAGGTTGATTATCGTTTTATTCATTTGAGTATTTATTGTACTGCTTAACAAATTTGAATCTTCGATATCAAGGCAGGTATTTTCGTTTGCTGTTGTCCGACATGTGTCATTATAATTTATATTTCAAGAAATGTTTTCACTGGGACTAAATAAGGATTTCAGATGGTAAACATTCAGTTCAACAAGTTAAGAGGGGTAGGGAAGAATACACAATGTTCAAAATGTTTTGTTGCAAAGAGTTGTTTCAATGCCAGAATACCATATTCACATAAATACATAGGGAAACGATAATCGTTCATACTTGCAATATCGTAAATTTCATTTTAAAAAAATGTCTTAGTACATACAACAGCACATAAATGTATCAGTGCAATTGTAAATGAACTCAAAAATGTAATATAAACATAAATACAATCATAAAACATATTGTCAAAATGAAATTAGATGAGTATCATTCAATGAAAATTCGTAATTGCTATAAATTAGACTTACCAACTACATGTGCTTATTTATTTCAGAAAATTAAAATTGTTTTCAAAATTGTTAACGTTACATATCCTCTGTTATTCTAAAAGGTCCTCGTCTTATTTAAGATCTGAAGGATCTTCACTAAGAAATGCGAAGAAAGTCAGAAATATAAACAGATCTATTTATTGAAATAAAAAACTATTCTTGAATATCTACTCTTTCTGAATGACCATTATGATAAAATATAGGAAATGGGAGACTCACCTAAGTTAGAGTTGAGATGTTCTTGTAGAACAACCGGAAAGTCAGAATGTTGATTTGGGTTCCAAATAGGACTGAAATTCACTTGGGAACTAAACTGAGACCTTATGAGGTGGGTAATCGTTGAATTCTGTAGTAAGCCGAGATGGCTTCCGAACGGAAGGTTGATACTGAACCGAATTGAAGAAAAAACTGAACTGCTTGGTCCATCGGTGATGGATTTGATATCCTTAGTATGTCTAGTCGGCGCAAACAAAGTCCTAGAATTCTATCGTCTTCATTTCAAACAATTTGAAATGCCAGTTCAACACCATTCTTAGAACTCAAATCGCTACATGATCAGGCCGGATTCAAGCCTGATCACAGAATCTGGCATGCCCCTCAGCAGGTGGAACAGACCCTTGTAAAACTGGGTTTGTACCTTTTCTAACTTTTCCAAATAAAGCAAGACCCAAACCTGTGCCGCATAAAGTAATGTGTTCAAGTCTAATGAGGGAACAATCTTTTCATTTACTTTAAGATTGTTACATTTTGTTCTAGCTGTAATCCTCAAAACTGAGGGATTGGCAATTTTTGCCTTGCTTACTGCCACGTCCGAAGCTCTTGCAACTTGCAAAAAGCGCAGTTCTTGAGAAGGGTAGGCTTAGATGAGTGGAATAACTTACCATTTCCGGGGGGCTACCTGCTGACGTCTAATTTATGTAGCTTATCCCATAAAAGAGAGTGGTTTACAGGAGGTGAGGCCTCTTGAAAGTCCACAAAGATGGTATAAAAGTGTCTCTTCGATTCTTGAAGGTCCATTTGTGAGATTGTGACCGGCCAAAAAATGTGATCCATTTACCCCCTTCCTGATCGAAAACCCACCTACACTTCCGGGATCATTCGACATTGCTTTTCCCATTCTATCATTTTTGCTTGTCATATTTGTGTAAAAATTTTTGTTATTATGTTAGCTACGGCAATGTTACCATTCGCTCGCTCCCAGAGAAATAGTGCAATTTCTAACTGGCTTAAGGCGGTTGACCATGCCCCAAAACATTCTGCTACTACTAGCATTTTCTAGACTAGAAATGATTTCCGATTCGAAGTTTATTTTCATAACTAGCTTTAATTTCCTTTAATCTGCTTGAGTTTCAATGTGTTTTTCCTTAAATGCTCTACAAAATCAAAACCCTGCGCTCCGTTTGCAATTTTGCTCAACACTGCCTTAAGATTAGCACAATCCGCGTCATACCATTCTTCTTTGCTCCTATCTTTCGAGTACGAAGTCCTCTATATTACAACACACATATAAGTTATAGTTGCCACTTTGTTGATCACACAGACTATGCTATTACTAAATTCATTATCATCCACGTACTCAAAGTTGACTGAACTTTGGCTAGAAGCATACATGATTTCAAAAAATTCTTGGCGACTTTTCCCCTTCTATTCTTGAAGTTTAATCATCTTTCTTTTATTTTTTACGCTACTATTTTCATTAAAATTGGAACTCAGAAAATTTTTTATAGGAAAGTGGTGCGAGTTACACCGGGCAAAGGCAATAACTCTTTTGCCTAAAACAGTTGCCATTATATTTTTCCGGCGAATCCCTAACTGACCTACCGTTAAGGAGGATTAGCAAGTTAGAATCCATAACCTAAGCAAGCTGTCTCCCCTTTTTGTTTATATATTCGTCTAAGGAGGTTCGTTCCGCATGAAAATGCGCAGTTTCGAATATTTCTCGTACTCCGTGACACAATCTCCGTAGTTTGCAGTTGAAATTTCCATAAATTGAAAAAAATGGTTATTATATTCCAAGAACAATGCGTTAGATGTTGTCTCGAATTCTGCACTAGTAACATCAATGTTCGTATCTGGACTGAAGTAATAGAGGCCAATTACTAACTTCACATTACCAATACAAACATCAATGCCTTCGTTTTCTCAGTCAACAAATTTGAATCAAAACATTTATTAACATAAAGAGCTAAGCCTCCATTACACCTACCTCGCGATTTGTCCCAAATGGTCGGAGAAAAAATGGTATTCAAAATTCTTTAGCTGCTCAAGCACACAATTATTCATGCTATGTAGTTGCCATGTTCAAATCGAACCTATTATAGTAAGTTAACTCACTTTGAATCTTCATTGTGTAAAGTTGAGGACATCATGGCAGTTCCAGAAAAAAACATTTGTGGTCAGACGAACTGTAATTCTTGCATATTACAGACACCACTGACACTGACTTTCCTGGTTGCGCTGGGCCATTCTTTTTCTCCTTTGAAAAAATTGTTCTGATGGTCCTGCAGTCGGAGGGTTTGTGGCTTTTCTCTTCGAGAATTTTTCCCTGTATGTTCTCGAAATATTAATTGATTTCGTCGAATCGCTTTTAGCATCTTTCTTCTCCTCCTCATCCTCCCTTGCATCGTTATTTAAAACATCTTTCTTTTCGTATTTCTTCCCTTCAATGATAAGCCTGTCATAACTAATGTTACGTCGTAACAATTTCTCTAAATAACTGTCTAAGATATTATTTCACTTCATTTTTTTTATATAGTTCTGTACTTTCTTTCCAACGAAAGCATCTGCTGAACACCTGAAAGCCATTCGGTTGGTGTACCGTCCTAGCAGCTTTCTTACTTTGAATTTTTATTACGGTCACAGTAATCCTAGCACAGTTTGTAAATACCATACTTGTAATCCTAATCCAGGAAAATACGGAGCATCTTGACTTTATTGCGGTATCAATCTACGAAAGACACCCTCATCTAAACCCGCGTTTTTGCCATCCTAAACCATGTCCTAAAATCATAAATTTTTACCCTGACCGTTCCAGCATTTTTACCCATCTTGAAAAATATTACTCTCCGATAAACCCTTGGGAAAAACCCAAAAAATATGTGACGTCAAGCGAAGGAGCGTCTAACTACCTCCACCTCAAATTTTGAACCAATAGAGTCCTTTTCCACCTCCATTTCAACTACATTTGGTAACTTGTAGAGTTCATGACTTGTACTTCAATGATCAGACATTCTGTATACACCAAACAGACAAGACCTGACCGTGCGCCATCAGGCAATTGTAATTCCAAAACGCTCATTCTCCAAGTTTCTCTTTTTATGTAATAAATTTGTGTATAGTGATAATAATAAACTTTAAAAATACAAAACTCCCTCAAGTTATGACATCACAAACTAAACAAGCAGTGTTTGCCCGTTTAGTTCTTACTAAATTTAAAACATTTATGAGCAAAATGAGTTTTTCGATCGAACAGGTGAAAATTAATTAATAATTTGTTATGCTATAAACCAATCTTACAAGCAATTGCTCCCTGAAGTCATTTATAATGATAATACAGATGTTTCATCACGAAATCCACCAGTACCAATAGGCAATGTACCTTATTTATCATAATCATTCATCACATTACCATTAAAACTTTTTTGAACGAATCTAATTATTAACAAATTCATTGTTTGCCTCTTTTTCGACTTAAAAACCCCGCTTTTTCAACATGATCGCCTGTAAGTAATGAATTTTCAAACTTTGCTAGGAAATGTGGACAATAATATATAATTTTTATTGTTATCAACCATCTTGTGCGGTATTTTTTTTTCTTATGCCTTCATAAACTAAAAAGTCTGCTTTTGTTCTCGGAAAAAAAACTTTAAGTTATTCAGTCATGATAATAACTATTACACATTATTGTTCAAGTTTCCTAGCAAAGTTTGAAAATATATTATTTACAGGCGATTATGTTGAATGAGCGAGGTTTGTAAGTCGGAAAATAGACCAACAATAAATTTGTGAGTTAGGTTCGTTTAAAAATTCTTTAATTTTAATGTGACGAACAAATATGATATATAAGGTTCATTGTCTACTGATACTGGTGGATTTTGTGAAGGAAGAGCCGTATCCTCATTATAAAAGACTTCAGGGAGCAACTGTTTATCAAATTTGTATATAGGCTGGTGCAAGTTTCCTAGCAAAATTTGGAAATTCATTACTTACAGGTGATCATGTTGAAAGAACGAGGTTTGCAAGTCGAAAAATAGACAAATAGTAAAGTTAATTAGACTCGTTTAATCAATTTTTAATTGTAACGCGATGAATAAATATGATAAATAAGATTAATTGTTTACTAGTACTGGTGGATCTCGTGAAGAAACAGTCGCATTCTCATAATAAATGATTTTAGGGAGCAATTGTTTATAAAACTTGCTTATAACATAACATATTATTAATTAGATTTCACCTGTGCGATCGAAAAACTCGTTTTGCTTATAGATGTTTTAAATTTGGTAAGAACTAAATAACCAAACACTGCTGATCCCCACGAAACCATTTGCAAGTAATTATTTGTTTATAACAAATGCAATTAATTTTTAAGCTTCCAAATTATTACTAGAAAATGAAAATCGGATAAAAATTGTAGTCTGAAGATCAATTTGTCCACGGATATTTTTTCCCCCACTGTGCGTGAGTGGATGAGAACAAGTGGAAAGGCATGAAAAGAATAATGCCGAAAGAATACAGCAAGAAAGGATCACGTAAAAGGGGATGGTATGGGTCTCATAGTGTCAGGGATAAGAAAGAAAATGGTGAAAGAGGAAGAAAAGGAAAAGGATACGGAAGAAAAAGACGGAAAAATGGTGGGAAGAATAAGATTGGAAAGAGTAGTTGTGGCTGTTGTATGCGAGTATAGGATAAGAGAAGAGAGAGGATGAAGAATGATAAGGAAATAAACAGAGGAAAAAGAGGAGGGATTGCTGCTGATTGGGGTGGAACTGAATGCATGGACCAGAGAACAAGGGGGAGAGGTGTGGGACAAAGAAAAGGAGATTCGTGCTAAAAAAAAAAATTCTTGATTATGAAATACAGATTTTTGGTTGCTTTTGAAAAGAAATATTCAATCTTCTAAAAATTTAATTATTTATCGGTATATTTAAAATTTAAATGTGGTGCTGATCGATTAATTAGTATAAATGTAAAGTCTAAACTTTATTATGAAAATATAACTTTTCACGTTCTTCCTAATTCTCAGAAACAATAGCTTTTTATTGACTCTAAAAAGTTTAATGAAAATCAATCAATAATTGACAACGATGTCCAATACAAGTACAAAAAATCTTTTTTCAATATAACATTTTCGTGGTTGTACTCGGCTGAGATTGACAAGCGTCAATTTGTTTGTGCCTTTGTTACTTGCACTATTATTACCTACATTAAAAAAAATCATGCTAATATGTCAATCCTCTCCGAACTCATGATGGAACATAAAGGACAAAAAAAATCTGCCCGTTTCGCGGGCACATTCTCATCGCGCGCAGCTCGCTTCGCTCGCAAGTTTGACCGCGCCTGGGGCGCGCGATGCGATCGTCGCGCTTCGCGCTCGATGTTATATGTTCTTCAAGTGCAAATTACGCAATTTGTTTTTAATTTGAAATGAGAAAGAAAAGTTATTTACTTAAGGCTCTATTAGCCTTAAGGAATACATTCTCATCATAATATTCGCGCTTTGCGCTCGATTTTCTGCATTCACCGTATAATGTATACAAATAAATAGTTAAAAAGACGATTAAAAAAATTATCTTCATTTACGATTGGTCCTATAAAAAAATGTTCAACAGCAATTTTATTTGACCTTTTAAAAGTACAAATTCTACTTTTTTGACTATTTTTTCATCTTGCGTCGCTTGGCTCAAAAATTGAAATAATAATATTCCAATACTATTTTCTCTACTTAAAAAACAAACTATGCCTCTCACCAGAAAACGTTTAGAGGCAAGTTTACAGGTCTTCGTAAAAGCAACAATTTTGATATCTCAATTTTCTTTTGTACTCAGCGTTATTAAGCTCAAAATTTGAATTTTCGATTTTTCAAAAAAATTTAAAAAGTTGTTATGACACTCTTGTAAGGCTTCCAAAAAGAAACGTTTTTCTTCTCTTGACTTTTTCCCATATCGTGCATTGTTTAGCTTGAAATTCTTAATTTCGTTTTTTTTTTATTTTGGAAATGCTGTAACTCTCACAATGTTCTTTTAGCGGAAAAGTCATGAGGATAAATTGTTCGACTGTTTGAGTACTATGAATATTCGTTCATGGAATTTTTAATTTGAAAAAAAGTAGTTTCAAAAATTTTAAAAATGCTCCAGCTTTTTGAGATTTGTCCAAATTGGCTGGATAACGAACTTGACCTTCGTCTCAGGACACTTGAAGAGTATACCAAAAGACAATTCAATCGATCAATTTTTTCGAAAGTTATCGAGCTCACAAACTAAAAATCTATAGACACACACACAGACACACAGACAGACAGACACATTCGTAAGAACAAGTTTTCCGGGTTCAGGGGGTCTCAAAACGTGGACATTTGACAAAAACAGGGGTGGGGGTCAAATTTTACACAAATCTAATACATTCTCTGATGAGAATGTAATAAAATAATCATTGAAATAATAACAACAATAATGTTGGCGGGCGCATGCGCGCGCGTATAATGGTCTAGTAGTAATAATTTATGATACATACCCACGTATCGATATAACAGAATTTTAAATTTTATTTTAAATAAATAAGATGATGAAAAAGACAAAAATAACGTTCACTTTTGAACATCGCACGTAATTGCGCAGCACGAGAGAAGTCAAGAGAGAAAAATATTTAGAAGAAAATTAGGTAATGGTCTAGAATCGCGGCTTTTTCGATATTTCGACTGTGTACTTTTTTAAAAATTATCCTTTAACGGCTCTAATATAAATAATTAAAAGGGGGAGATAGGAAGAGTTTCATATTTTCCTTCAATAAAACCCCCAAGAATTAGAAATCTGAAGAAATCACGTTCATAAATAATTCTATTCTCGTTCATATCACGAATATAACCTGGAAAATTTTCGAGAATTACATTTTGAAAGTCAGTTGAAAAAAATAGTTATCAAATTACCAATATCGCTAAAAGGAGCAATATAGAAAAGAGGGGTAAAGAATGTGACAGAACTTTCCCCTTTCCTTTTCCAGATCAAACAATTACCATTTTAAATAAAAAAAGTGTTATAAAAATTTATAATTTATTAAAGGAACAAAATATGTTGAACATATTATAATTTCAATGTTAATTATATCAATGTCGATAAAAAAGGAGCAATATATAAAAAAGGGATACAGGGTGTAACAGAACTAGCCCCTTCCTTTTCCAACTCGAAAAATTACCATTTTAAATCAATAAAACTTTGATAAACATTTATAATTTATTGATGAAACAAAATTTTTTTGAAATATCATAATTTTGATGTTTATTATATCAATATCGATGGAAAAATGAGCTCACTATAGAAAAATTGGATACTGAAAAACGTGAGGCTACATTCCGTAATAAATTATAATTTAAATACAATGCTCATTTTTGTACCTGCTTGTTTACGAGCTATCGAACACTTTTGATAGGTTATATAATCCTAATTTTTGTAGTTGCGAAATATGTGATAAAAATTCACAAAATTCCAAAATTGAATCATATCCCTAGAAAGTTTCCTAAAATAATATTCAACAAATATTTGTTTGAATAATCATTTTTAAGCCTTTTGCTAATATTTAATATTTCTCGTAAACAAAAAAGTAGAAAAATAGTCTAAGAATTGTAATTGTCTAAATATCAGAAAAAAATTCAACATTTCAACTGAAGTTGAAACAAAAATGATTACCCAAGTTGGTCTAAAACTATTATGATGTCTTATTATTACAAATTGAAATTTTAATAGAAAACTTTAGTGACATATGTTTTCATTTTATTAAGAATTACTGAGGACTGTTTATATGACCTCATTGATTGTTTTAGATAAAACTCCTCTATTCTCTCAAAGTCGAGAACTTTCTATTATCCCAGTTGCAACTTTTGGTTCCAAATTTGGCTACATATCCGAAGTTTCTTGTATTTTGAATTGAACTGTATTTTGAATCATAAATTTACACTCAGAAAATGTGTTCAGTAGCTATTGAAAAAAGTTTTGTAAAAGTCGGACATAAAGGCTTTTCGGCAACCTTTGATATTTGTTTCGAGAACCTCTAGATTGTAATGATTACCGAAGTCGAAGTGGACGCGGTTCGACGCACTTCGATTTCGGAAATCGTTACAATCCAGACGGTAATCATTTCAGTCAAAAATATTATATAGATTCTCGAAATAAATATATTAAAAGTTACTGAAATGCCTTTATGTCCGACTTTTATAAGACTTTCTGTAACGAATACTGAACACCTATCCTCCGTATAGTCACATGTAAACATGTTACATGAATTATCTGCCTCAGTTCACAATAGAAAATCCAAATAGTTCTCAAATGATAATTATTTCCATTCTTTAGTACAGACATCACTCTCAAACTCTCTAATATAATTATTACATTATCTATAATATAACGCATGACGATCGAATTTATTAATAAATTAAAGATAAAATTATTATTAATTATTTTAAAAAAAGCTAAGAGAAATATTCTCAAAATAGAGTTAATAGCTTTTAAAACGACTTGCGCGAGTTACTCCAGTCTTTTTAGGACCTCTCAAACTCTCTTCAGAGTAAAAATAATATTTAAAGTGTTCAATTTGTGCTCTTTCAGAGTGTGAGGAGAAACTTTATATTCAAAAAAGTTTGAAATTACCTTCTTGGAAAAGTTTTTCAATATAAGCAAGAATTTTATATGGAGTACATTCAAACTAGTCTCTGCTTAAGTAACACAGAGCCTTGCCACATCCGAATTCTATAAAATTCTTAAAAAAAAAAATTTATATATATTCCGATTATACTTCTGGAATGTCCCACGATCATTCTGAGCTCAAAAAGAAAGAAAGTGGCCTGAACCCTTTTTATGAAAACTCTATTTTTAAATTTTTTAAAGAGGTTAATCAACATTTTTTCATGAAAATGCGTTGAAAGTGGAATTTTATTGGCTCAAACCATTCAGTTTATCACCTAAGAAGTGCTGCTGGAACTGAACATCTTACTAGAACTTAAACCCTTCAAAATTTTTGAAAAATTGTGAAAAAAGTAGGGAAAAGTCACTTTTTGAAAATCGTTTCTTTCCGTTTTATCTTGAGTCTCAAGTACGTGTACAAGAATTAAAGTGTATGAAATTGCCTGCAAAGCAAAGAAAAATCGAATGTTTTACCTCTGAAAGTTTTGAAGTTATGGCCCTCAGAAGTCGATATTGAGCCAATAATTTGAGCAAAATGATGAAATTCTTCGTTTTCCAAAATAAATCATTTCCTGAGCCAGGAAATAAAGTATTTTAGGAAACAAGAAATTTTATTTAAAAAATTGCTGCTACACAGAATTTCATTGAGAAATGGTCATATTCAGAAGGCCATATTTCAATGATATTAGAGCTAGAGTAATTTTTTTTTTAGATCTGCTCAAAATTGAGTCCCCTTTAATTAACTCAATGGCGACTTTCACCTGGAATACTCAGGAAGTAAGTAATTTTGTAGAATGAGAAATTTTATTTAAAAAATTGCTGCTACACAGAAGCTCATGAAAAATGGTCATATTCGGAAGACCATAATTTCAGTGCTATTAGAGCAGAACAATGTTTTTCTTTATCTTCTCGAAATTGAGTCTTTTTGAATAATTTAGCAAACAATTTTTACCAGATATGCATAGGAATTGAGTTATTTCACAAAAACTATAATTTTTTGGTTTTTTTAGTTTAAATTATTGGTTCAAAATCGACTTCTAAGGGGCATAACTTCAACGTGTTTAGGAATAGAACATTCGTTGTTTTTGTCTTGGAGGAAATTCCATACACTTCAATTCTTGTACAGATACTTGGGATTCGGGATGAGTTGGAAAAAAGCAGTTTTCAAAAAACTTATTTTTTCCCACGTTTTTCACAACTTTTCAAAAATGTTGAAGGGTTTCAGTTCTTTTAAGAAATTCAGCTCCTGCAGCACTTTCTTAGATAATAAATCAAATGGTTTAAGCCAATGAAATTTCACTTATAACTTATTTTCTTGAAAACATGTCGATTAACCTCTTTAAGTTCGCAACTGATACATTCCGTTCGCAGCATGAAGTTGGTTCGCTAAGATACTTCTACTTTTTCGTTCTATTATTAAAAGCTTAGAAATACATAAATTGATTGTAAAATATAATAAATTATAATTTAATTGTAGAATAAAATAAAATAAAATTGTAGAATAAAAGAATATTCAACTGATAATATTTTAACTTTTTTGGGATCATTTTCAAATCATCAAAATTGTACAACAAAATGAAATTAAAAATTGAAAACTTATTTTTTTTTAAATAGAAATATTTTTTTCTTAATCATCACGTTTCTTTGATTTTCCTTTTTCAGTTAATAAGTTTCTTATTTTTTATACTCAAGA
>JAUMHM010000071.1:12667083-12685360 GCA_032362435.1 Melikaiella ostensackeni | reverse complement strand
AAACCGTCTAAGAGTAGAGGTTTTGTCCAAGTCCATGGTTTTCTCAATGTTGACCTTAGGATGACCTTCACTACGACCCGATGGAGTAAAAATGACCCCGGATTCGGATTTAGCGACCCCAAAAACGTCTTAGAGTAGTGGTTTACGCCGATTCAATTGTTTATTCTCATTGTGACCTTCACTTGACCTTGATCCTAACCTGTTGGGTTCAAACTGACCCCAGATTCGGTTTTAGTGACCCCAAAAACTTCTGAGAGTAGAGGTTTTCTGCGATCCAATGGTTTTCTTTATTTTGACTTTCAATTGACCATGATCCTGATCTGATGGGGTCAAACTGACTCCGGAATCGGATTCAGCGACCCAAACAACGTGTAGGTATGGTGGTTTAGCTCGGGATTCAGAAAAATTTTTTTTGTGGGGCTGTGTTATTATGCGTAATACGTAAATCTTTTTTCTCATAATTAAGTAAAATGATTAATCTTTTTTATTGAATGATTATTATGCACGATATGTAAAAATATTTTACATTTAATTTAGGTAAGTTGTGATTGACTTTGTTAATGTATTAAAAATGTATTTTAGTAGTTTTTTAATGTTCTACCTTATTATCATTAGAGGTAATCCATAAATTACTTAACGCAATTTTCTAACAATTTTGTCCCGATATGTAAAATGTTTTTCTATTTAAGAAAAGTAAGTTGTGATTTACTTTGTTATAATATGTATAATGTATTTCATTCAATTTTCAAAGCTTATGATTTAATCACAGATGTTCTACTTTATTATTAGGGGTCATCCATGAATTATAAATTACGTAACGCAATTTTCGGAGAATGTTAACTCTCTCACAACTCATGTTATGCTTTTTCAGAATTTGCAATGTACATTTTCATCATAACGTAATTTTAGACAACCCACAGTCTTAACTATGAAGTTTGTGCATACGATTATACTATTCTTATATTATTCGTCTATTTTTGATATGGTTTTTCACATCGTGAGCATCGTTTTGGCTTACGTTTTTAATTATTAAAAAATAGTAATAAGAATCCAATTTTGTTGTTTATAGTACAGGGCCTGTAGAGGGCATTGTAAGCTATCTATATAAAAAAGTGAAAGGAATGAAAAATGTTTTTTTTTCAGAAATTCAGTTTAAAAGTTAATTTTTAAAAAATCAAAGAAGTTATTAAAAAACTTTCTGGTCAAAATACATTTTTTTCTAAGCGACGTCCTATTTCGAATAATTTTAGAATACACATTAATATAATTAAAAGCACAAACAGTATGAAAAATTGAGAAAAGAAAGACAAACATTTAAATTTTGAATAGATACTAAGTTTTTTCATACGTATTTTCAAAAATTATTTTATGGTTTTTCTTCTAACAAGTAAGAGAACGGATACAAGAATTTTCATTAATATTAATAACAATACCTTAAATTCTTCAGATGATTTGACATGGAATTGCTCATATGTATTCCTATAGTATGTAGGTATGAGTGAACTGAGTATCAGACAAAAATAAAATTTTAAAATTAAAATTCATAATTTTTAATAATTTAGCGATGTATTTTTATGTTCGATTTTATATCGCATTATTATGTTCTTTAAAGTAATTATGGAATTCTTGAATTCCACATGATTCAGTTTATTAAATATTCAACTAAAAATCGGGAAGAATTTAAAGCATTACATTCTAAAGTGAAAAAAATATTTTTAATAATTTTAAAAATTCATGACGTCAATTTATCAGAATATTATAAATTTGACATTCATAATTTTAGTCGAATACTTGAATGCTTCAATATAAATTCATATATTTTGTTAAAAATTAAATATTCTTACAACTAAAAAGTACGAGAATTGAAGCGTTTCAAATTAAGTTATTAAAATGTGAATTGGAAAATTTATTTATTATGAATTATAAATAATAATTTTTAAATTGTAGAGAAATTAAATATATCATGAAAAATATTTGTTAAACAAATATAAAGTTAATATATAAAATAAATATTAACAAATATAAAAATTTTCAATTAAAAAAATATTAAAGAATATATTCTTAAGCATAATTATTCAATTTTAAAATACCTTTTTTTACAGATAAAATTTGAATAATAAATGTTATTTTTTAATAAATATTCAAAGTTAACATCCAGTAAATGATAATTTATTATATTTAAAATGGATTATACATATTTCAATTTTTTTTGGAAATATAAAAACATTTTGTAACTTGCGATTGATATATTTAAATAATTTCTGTGATTTGTATAATATAAGTTCATTTTTTATTTAGTATGATTTCATGAAAATTTTATAATTATTTCAAATGCTTGAGATTTTATAATGAATATTTATTGATGATTTTTTAATAGATATTGAGGCCTTAGTTTCAAATATGGAAATAATATATCGTTTATATTTCAGTTATATTTTTTTTACATTTTGATGTTTACACCACAAATACATGATTTATGAAATACTTCATAAATTTAATCACATCTACATTTTATAATTAAAAGATAAATTTTAAACGAAAAATTACATCATTTAAATGTATAATTATAATAATAATTATCAATATTTGCTTACATATTTATCGCGATGGTTAAGTTGTTTAATTCAATTTTTGAAATAATTTATAGCTTTGGAAATTTTAATTATAGTAATCGTAAATGAAATAATTATACTTTAAATATATTTATTGAATACATTATTTCAAGATATATTTTCAGGAATAATTTAAATAATCTAAATATTTTTATGAATGAGTAGTTATTCAAAAATGAAGTAAATCACTAAATAATTAAAAAGAAATTCACATATAATTTTGAAATTTCAATTTAGACGCATGCCTATCTTTTTCGTGGTTATATAAATGATAAATTATATACATTTTATCGTTGATACAAGGAAGTGAATTAAAAAAATTAAATAATTGGAAAAATTAAAACTTGAAATCTCATCATTGAAATGAGGAAAAGAGCATGATAAAATATTATGTTGTTATGAAATTATAATTAAATGAATGTATGGCAATAATGTTAATAAATTGTAATTCAGGATTTGATTAATATTTAAAATTAAATTAATTTAATATTGTTGAAAAAATAATGAATCCATTCACAACATAAAGAGGAATAATTTTAATTTTAAATAAAACATTCAAATAATTTTCAATTTACATTTTGATATAATCTTTTAATTTCAGTTTTGTATATTTCAATTATTAGTTAAAATTTATAATATGTTCATAGCAAAATTAAAATTGATGAGGACAAATTTCAACTAGCATTAGTTAAATTAAAAGAAATTGAACAATCCTCAGAATTGTTAAGCAAGAGGAATATTATTTTTTTATAAAATGAATTATATAATATAATTTAATATTTATGTTCATAATTTTTAATTCATTTAAATTCATGTGATTACAACTGTACAAGGATACATATGGTATAACCACAAATTTCAGAGGAGGGTCTGTAAAACCATCATCAAACAGTTTATAGACGATGGGAGCCATCACAGATGATGAATACAAATTAGAAGTTAGAATAAATAATTTTGATCAAAAAGATGATTTTAAATTAGGAGAGAAAGTGGAACTGCGTCGCAAAATGTAGGCGGGAACACATGACGGTAATTTTTAAATAATTAAAAATATGAATTTTTTATTTAAATAAATAAATGAAAACCAGATTAAATAATTACATTTAAAATATTAAGTTTCAGGAAAAGTATTTAAATCCACCGTTAATGGAAGGGAAAATATAAAGAAGATAAATGAAAAGATGTCTATTAAAATAATGGACAGAGGGATTAAATTTCAGACAAATCAAAAACAACATTTGAGAGACCGTCCAAAATAGCAGTAAACATATAAAATGAATAATATTAAACTATTTAATTAAATTTATATATGTACCTGTATATATTTTTTTCTACAGAAATTTGAATTATGACTGTTAAAAGACTTCAACAGAATGAAAAATTATGAAAACATCTCAACATCATTAATAACAATTTTTCAAATTTTATTTATATACAATACTCATTCAAAATAATATAAATAATTAGACATTAACTGAAAATAAAAATATGTAACGTTTTATAAAATTAATAAATTTATTTATTATATTTATTAGATTATTCTTATAATATTGGAAATACATATATGGTATATAATATTACTAGGAGAAAATAAACTAATCATTGAAATAACAGCAACAATAATGTTGGCGGGCGCATGCGCGCGCGTATAATGATCTAGTAGTGATAATTTATGATATATACCTACGTTTCGATATAACAGCATTTTAAATTTGATTTTTAAAAAATAAGATGATGGAAAAGACAAAAATAACGTTCACTTTTGAAAATCGCACGTGATTGTGCAGCTCGAGAAAAGTCAAGAGAAAAAAATATTTAGAAGAAAATTAGGTAATAGTCTAGAATCGCGGATTTTCCGATTTTTCGACTGTGTACTTTTTTTTTAAATTATCCTTTTATCGACTCTAATATTAATAATTAAAAGGGGGAGATGGAAAGAGTTTCATATTTTCCCTCAATAAAACCCCAAAAAATTAGAAATCTGAAAAAATCAAGTTCATAAATAATTCTATTCTTGTTCATATCACGAATATACGTTGGAAAATTTTTGAGAATGACATTTTGAAAGTCAGTTAAAAAAAATAGTTATCAAATTACCAATATCGACAAAAAAGGAGCAATATAAAAAAGAGGGGTAAAGAATGTGACAGAACTTCCCCCTTTCCTTTTCCAGATCAAACAATTACCATTTTAAATAAAAAAAGTGTTATGAAAATTTATAATTTATTAATGGAACAAAATATATTTAACATATTATAATTTCAATGTTAATTATATTAATGTCGATAAAAAAGGAGCAATATAGAAAAAAGGGATACGGGGTATGACAGAACTTGCCCCTTCCCTTTCCATCTCGAAAAATTACCATTTTAAATCAATAAAATTTTGATAAACATTTATGATTTATTGAAGAAAAAAGTTTTTTCTTAAATATCATAATTTTGATGTTAATTATATCAATATCGATGGAAAAATGAGCTCACTATAGAAAAATGTGATACTGGAAAACGTGAGACTACATTCCGTAATAAATTATAATTTAGATACAATGCTCATTTTCGTACCTACTTGTTTACGAGCTATCGAACACTTTTCATAGGTTATGTAACCTGATTTTTGGTAATTGTGAAATATGTGATAAAAATGCACAAAATCCCGAAAAAACTCTTTGTGATGCATTATTCAATAAAAAGTCGTAGATTGGGATAAATCGCGATTTTAGACGAAAATCAATTTTTTAAAAAGAAATCAATTAATTTTTGTTTCTTCTCCGATTAATTTTTCATTATAATGCTGAAATAAATAACTTGAGGGAAAAACTTTAGTCAAATTATAAAAATTCGGAAAAGCCGCGATTCTAGACAATTACCAAAAATTATATATTTAAAACGGCTGATGAAAATAGTGCTGATACTCTCATCTTTTTTTATTAGTTTTTTGATTCGTTTTTATTTATGGAATTTTTAGAGAAATTGAGAAAGATATACAAGTTGTGTGGAAGTTCATACAATAATATATTTGTGGATTTTCTCTTAAATTGGAAATGTCTTACAATTTTTTATACAATATAAAAAAATATTATATAGTTTTTATTGTATAACCATTTATTAGTAATTGCGTATCATACAAATAAATGAATATATATATATATATATATTATTATTATTATTATTATTATTATTATTATTATTATTAAACCAGATTAAATATTTAATATTCGGATGGTAAATGATCGAGCAGCTTGCAGTTACGCTCGTGGTAAACTTCTATAATTGTAACTCTGATGGTAAATCATTTTTCACCTCCTCAAATTTCATCAATTACCGACGCGCAGCTTCTGAAAACTGCGAAGTAACTCAGAGGACTCGGGTCCCCCGGCTAAGAGGGCGTACTTAGCAGCCCGATTTTGACCGAGTCTCTCCTTCCGTTGCATGAGCAATCTCCCACCTCATCTCTGGTAGGTCATACTATACTTACCTAGGCGTTATCGACTGCAGGGTAAATTTTCAGTTTGGGTTCACATGCTATGGTAAAGCAGGTCGTGTAGCAGCAATCGATAAACTTGAAGGCATAAATACATATGGTAAAATATTAAAAATAAACATTTCACAGTTGAAAAAATTGAAATGCAAATTTCAATAAGTAATTGTTTTGCAATAAAAATTTCAAATTACTATCTGGAAATAGACTAAAACTCTTACAGGAAATTTTATCCATAATATTAGAAGAAGTTATCATTCAAGTTTCTATTATTTAAAAAGGTTTGAAATTTCTAAATACTTTGAGAAATTTTACCCTTGAAATATTTGAATTTATATTTTACTACTATTTTTATTCATTTTCTTCATTTGTATATTTTTCATTTTTAATATTTGGATTTCCAAGCATTGTTTATTCGAAGTAGGTAAGAATGAGATGGGTAGAAAAATTAAAAAATTGAATCATACTCCTTGAAAGTTTCCTGAAATAATATTCAACAAATATTTTTTTGAATAATTACATTTAAGCCTTTTGCTCATATTTAGTATTTAACATATACTAAAAAGAAGAAAAATAGTCTAAGAATTGTAATTGTCCAACTATCAGCAAAAAATTCAACATTCCAACTGAAGTTCAATCAAAAATGATTACCCAAGTTGGTCTAAAACTATTATGATGTCTTATTATCAAAGTTTGAAATTTTAACAGAAAACTTTAGTGATATATATTTTTATTTTGTGACGAATTACTGAGGACTCTTTATATGGCCTCACTGATCGTTTTAGATAAAACTCCTCTATTCTCTCAAAGTCGAGAACTTTCTATTATCCTAGCTGCGACTTTTGATCCCAAATTTGGCTACATATCCGAAGTTTTTTGTATTTTGAATTGAACTGTACTTTGAGTCATAAATTTACGCTCAAAAAATGTGTTCGGTAGCTGTTACAAAAAGTTTTGTAAAAGTCGGATATAAAGGCTTTCCGGCAACTTTTGATATTTATTTCGAGAACCTTTAGATTGTAATGATTACCGAATTCGAAGCGGACGGTTCGACGCACTTTGATTTTGGTAATCGTTACAATCCAGACGGTAATCATTACAGTCCAGAATATAGAGATTCTCGAAATGAATATTAAAAGTTACTGAAACGCCTTCATGTCTGACTCTTATGAGGCATGACGATCGAGTTTATTAATAAATTAAAGATGAAATTATAAATAATTATTGAAAAAAAAGCTAGGAGAAATATTCTCAAAATATAGAGTTAATAGCTTTTAAAGCGACTTGCGCGAGTTACTCCAGTCTTTTTAGGACCTCTCAAACTCTCTTCAGAGTAAAAATCATATTTAAAGTGTTCAATTTGTGCTCTTTTAGAGTGTGAGGAGAAACTTTGTATTCAAAAAAGTTTGAAGTTACCTTTCTGGAAAAGTTTTCCAATATTAGCAAGAATTTTATATGAAGTACATTCAAACTAGTCTCTGTTTGAGTAACACAGAGCCTTGCCACTTAGTCCACTTCGACTAATACCACCCTTAACTGCTTCCGGACTCAATCCAAAACTTGCTCTCTCACCATTGACTCGAAACTTGGATACACCCTTCCTTCCGAACCACTTTGCTCTCGACTAACAATAAGACAAGCATCAACGTAATCTAAAGAGGGCACATGTGCTCAACGAATGTAATTATTGGCACAGTGAACTACTCTACAGAATCAATCTTGTATCAAATCCGAATTCTATAAAATTTCTGAAAATATATAGTGTATATATATATATTCTGATTATACTTCTGGAATGTCCCGCGATCATTCTAAGCTCAAAAGGAAAAAACTGGCCTGAACCCTTTTAAAGAAAACTCTATTTTTAATTTTTTAAAGAGGTTGATCAACATATTCTCATGAAAATAAGTTTAAAGTGAAATTTTATTGGCTTCAACCATTCAGTTTATCACCTAAGAAGCGCTGCTGGAACTGAATATCTTATTGGAACTTAAACCCTTCAAAATGTTTGAAAAATTGTGAAAAAAGTGGGGGAAAATCACTTTTTAAAAATCGCTTCTTTCCAGTTTATCTTAAGTCCCAAGTACGTGTACAAGAATTGAAGTGTATGAAATTTCCCGTAAAGAAGAAAAAATCGAATGTTCTACCTCTAAAAGTTTTGAAGTTATGGCCCTCAGAAGTCGATATTGAGCCAATAATTTGAGCAAAATGATAAAATTCTTCGTTTTCCAAGATAACTCATTTCCTGAGCATATCTCAATGAGAGATGTTTGTTGATATAAGATGAAAAAAACTGAGTCCTTTTTAATTTATTTTGTGACAATATTCACTTGCAATGCTTAGGAAATAAATTATTTTAGGAAACGAGAAATTTTATTTCAAAAATTGCTCCTACACAGAATTTCATTAAAAAATGGTCATATTTAGAAGGCCCTATTTTAGTGCTATTATAGCTAGAGTAATCTTTTTTTAGATCTGCTCAAAATTGAGTCTCCTTTAATTATTTCAATGGCAACTTTCACCTGGAATACTTAGGAAATAAGTAATTTTGTAAAATGAAAAATTTTATTAAAAAAATTGCTGCTACACGGAAGCTCATGAAAAATAATCATATTCAGAAAGCCATAATTTCAGTGCTATTTGAGCAGAGCAATGTTTTTCTTTAATTTCCTCAAAATTGAGTCTTCTTCAAATAATTTAGTAACAATTTCTACCAGACATGCATAGGAATTAAGTTATTTCACAAAGAACTTAATTTTTTCTTTTTTTTTGTTTAAATTATTGGCTTAAAATCGACTTCTGAGGTACATAACTCCGAAACGTTTAGAAATAGATCATTCGTTTTTTTTTGTCTTGGAGGGAATTCCATACACTTTCATTTTTATACAGGTACTTGGGACTTGGAATGAACTGGAAAGAAGCAGTTTTCAAAAAACTATTTTTTCCCACTTTTTTTACAATTTTTTGAAAATATTGAAGGGTTTCACTTCTCGCAAGATATTCAGCTCCTGCAGAACTTCTTTGGATGATAAACTAAATGGTTTAAACCAATGAAATTTCACTTTTAACTTTTTTTCTTGAGAATTTGTTGATTAACCTCTTTAAGTTCGAAACTAATACATTCCGTTCGCCGCATGGAGTTAGTTCGCTGAGATACTTTTATTTTTTATTTCTGTTTCTATCAATTGGTTCGCTTTATTATTTAAAGCTTCGAAATACATAAGTGAGTACGAAATGAAATAATTATCAACTGATAATACATATATTGAATTCTTTGGAATCATTTTCACATCTGCGAAATTGTACAACAAAATGAAATTAAAAATTGGAAACTGATATTTTTGAAATAAATATATTTTGTTTTTAATCATCACGTTTCTTCAATTTTTCTCTTTCAGTTAATAAGTTTCTTATTTTTTCATACTCAAGACACTTGAAATCCAAGAAAAGCCTAACCTTTCTGACTTGTAATATTAGTTTTAGTAAAAACAATGAAATCGCTCAAATCTATTACAACACAAAAATTTTACTTTTAAGCATGAGTGAAGTCTTCAACCTTCTTAGTTTATTATATAAAAAAGTCAGAATGATATCAAATATGATAAAAGTTATAGGAATTCCCTCTTTTTGAATCTTTTTCAAAATTTTTAGTTAAAAATTTTTTAATCTTTCTTCCTGATAAGATTTCAGCTCGAAACTTTCAACATTTAGTTATTTCAAACTCGAATTATTTAATACTAAACAACTGTGAATTAAAAGTATGCATCAAAACATTGAAAATGGCTTAGTTTCATTTTAAAATTTCCAAAATTTTATCATTTGAAAATAATTATACTCCATAGATGAAAAAGTAATTAAAACCAAGGCTTAGTTAAGTGAACGATTTTAACCTGAAATGTGCAAAATTATATAGATTTTAATTTACATACTGTAGGCTTTGAATATTTCGAACTTAAAGCCTGAATAAATAAATTCTGCTGATGTTAATTTTTGTCGAAAGCCAATAGTTGTACTTAAACGTAGAAACATGTAGGATTTACAATTTAAAACCATAAACTTTATCATTCTTACTCGTCTGAACCTATTATTCATTCGCCCACAAAAATTCGCCCACTCTTTGAACCATTTTTTTCCTAGATCATCACTAATAAATTTCGATTCTTTTTTTATGATTTTCCTTTAATAATTCCTATAATATTTCCCTATAAACGCGAAGAAAATATAGGAAATCCATCGTAGAAAAATCATCATAGGCCTATACTGAATCCCCTATAATATTTTGTCATACAATTTTTTTAAAGAGTTAATAATAATATATGACACAATGACCAGAAGGTGATATTTGAGGATATATAAAAGGTTCTTGGGAGCGTAAAAATGAAAACATTTAAAATTAAACAAATATCAATTAAAAACTTGAAATAATTAAATAAATCTCAATTTAAAGCCTTCCATAATAAATAACCCTTAAATGATAAACACTTGAAATTGTATACCTTCAGAGGCTTGGATGCTACAAAAATGAAGGAATTTTTAATGTTAGGCTCACCAACAAGAATAATGTCAGTAATACGCATTTAAAACTGAAAATTAATCAATTTTACAACTTTAAAGTGGACCGATTCCAAACAAGGTAAAAATGGACAATTTTCAAATTTGGAGCGCTTAGAATTGAAAATTTTTTAATTTGAAATGCTGAGAAATGGTACAATATTAGTAGCCTTTAAAACGTAAAATTCACAACTGTCAAAACGTAAGTATTAAACATTTTTATTCCTTTATTTTCAATTAATTGTTTTATATTTGGATCAAATTAAAAACTTAAAAATTTTGAATTTTAAGTGCTCAAAAATTATACAATATGGAATTTAAATCTTTTATAATTCAAAATTAACTGTTTTAAAAACGTTAAAATTGAATATTTTTAAATTGAGAGTTTTATATTTAGCGCAATGAAAATTTGGCTGATTCAAAATGGAACTTTGAAAATTGTTCACGCAAAATGGGAACATTTAAGGGTGAATATTGAAAATGTTGGGAGAAAAAATTAAAAATTACTAATTTAGTGCTGATAAATATTTGAAATTTAACTTTCAAATTTAAATCATTCAAAATTGTAAAAAATAAAATTGATAGGTTGCTTTTTAGCTTAAATAAATATTTGAAATCAAACAATTCTAAATTTAAAACTTTAAATAATTGAATTAATCCTAATTTAAAGCCTTTATAAAAAACAGCCTGTAAATGAGGAATACTTGAAATTGTACACTTTTGAACACTTGACAGCTGTAAAAATGGACAAATTGTTATTCTTAGGCTTACCTACTCAAATAATTACACTAGTGAGCATTCAAAAATGAAAACTAATCAATTTTACAAGTTAAAAATGGACAATTTTCGAATTTGGAGCGGTTAGAACTGAAAATTTATAAATTTGAAATCTGAGAAATGGTACAATATTAACTTAGTAGCCTTTAAAACGTAAAATTGACAGCTGTCAAAACGTAAGAATGAAACATTTTTATTCCTCTCTTTTCAATTAATTGTTTTATATTTGGATCAAATTAAAAACTTAAAAATTTTGAATATAAAGTGCTCAAAAATTATACAATATGGAATTTAAATCCTTTATAATTTGAAATTAACTATTTTAAAAACGTTAAAATTGAATATTTTTAATTTGAGAGTTTTATATTTAGCGCAATGAAAATTTGGCTGATTCAAAATGGAACTTTAAAAATTGTTTACGCAAAATGAGAACATATAAGGGTGAGTATTGAAAATGTCGGGAGAAAAAATTGAAAACTGATAATTTAGTGCTGATAAATTTTTGCAATTTAACTTTCAAATTTAAATCATTCAAAATTGTAAAAAATAAAATTGAAAGCTTGCTTTTTAGCTTGAATAAATATTTGAAATTAAACAATTCTAAATTGAAATATATAATATATATTATAAATATATAAATAATAAATAATTTTAATTAAATTAAATAATTTAAATAATTGGATTAATCCTAATTTAAAGCCTTTATAAAAAACAGCCTGTAAATGAGGAATACTTGAAATTGTATAATTTTAAAGACTTGACAGCTGTAAAAATGGAGAAATTATTATTCTTAGGCTTACCTACTGAAATAATTACACTAGTGAGCATTCAAAAATGAAAACTAATCAATTTTACAGGTTAAAAATGGACAATTTTCGAATTTGGAGCGGTGAGAATTGAAAATTTTTTAATCTGAAATGCTGAGAAATGGTACAATATTAACTTAGTAGTCTTTAAAACGTAAAATTCACAGCTGTCAAAACGTAAGAATTAAACATTTTTATTCCTTTTTTACAATTAAGTGTTTTATATTTGGATCAATTAAAATTTGGTGGATTTAAAATGAAACTTCAAAAATTGCACGCACGAAACATTTTTTTAATTAGATATCTTCAAGATTAAGAAGTTCATTTTCTTATCTACAAAACTGGAATAATATTTGCAGTTCGCGGTACAATAAAAAATCTAAAATATCGCAATTAAACATTCAAAATGACTAATTTCATACTGATGCAGATTTGAAATTTAACTATCTTACTATATAATAACTTTAAACTGAAAACCTGCGCACTTGTAAAATTCAGAAAAGCATTGAAAACTAAATATTTTGAAAGTAGCTTTCTAATTTTCCAAGACACTTTCCAAATAAATATGTGAAAAAAATATTGTTTTAAGAATTATTTCAAATTTGATAATGTTCGAAATTGAGCATTTAAAACTCATCGTCTCTCAAATTACGAGTACTATTTTTTGAAGTGATTAAACCGTACGCAGTATGAAGTTGGTTCGCTGAGGTGCTTTTGATTTTCATTCCTGTTTCTTTAAATTGGTTCATTTTATTATTTAAGGATTAGAAATACATGAATAAGTATAAAATGAGATAATATTCAATTGATAATATATGAAATTCTTTGGGATCAATTTCAAATCTTCAAAATTGTGCAACGAAATGAAATTAATATTTGAAAACGAATATTTTTGGAATAAATATATTTTGCGTTTCACTTATTACGTTTCTTCAATTTTCCTTTTTCAGTTAATAAGTTTCTAATTTTTTCATACCTTAAATACTTTAAATGAAGGAGAAGCCTAACCTTCTTGACTTCTGATATTAGTTTCAGTAAAAATAATTTAATTGCTGAAGTTTACTACCATGGCAATTTTTAAATTTCAAGCATGATTGGAGTCTTTAACCTTCTTACTTTATCTTATAAAAAAGGCCTAATGATTTCAAATGTTACAAAGGTTGTATGACATTTCCCTCTTCAAATCTTTCAAAACTGTAAATTTAAAAATTTTTAATCTTACTTCTTGATCAGCTTTCAGCTCAAAACTTTTAACATTGAATTATTTCAAACTGGAATTGTTCAATATTAAACAACTTTGAATCGAAAGCACGTATCGAAACATTGAAAATGGTTTGGTTTTATTCTTAAATTTTTAAATGCACAGCACTCAAAATGAAAATATTAAAACTTCCCATTTCTTTTTTCAAAATTATGAGTTTTATATTTATGCCAATAAAAATTTGGCAGATTCGAAATGAAACTTCAAAAATTGTACACTCAGAATAGGAAAGGTTGAGGTTGAATATTTTTTGGTTCGATATCTCTTAACATTAAAGTTTCAAACATACAAAACCGAAATAACATTTACAATTTGCGGCACAATGCAAAATTAAAAATGTCAGAATGAATCATTCAAAATGATGCATATTTGAGATTTAACTATTTCACTATATCATAACTTTAAATTAAAATCATGTACACTTGAAAAATTTCGAAAAAGTATCAAAAACTAAATATTTTTGGAGTAGCTTTCTAATTTTCCATGCCCCTTTCCAAATTAAACTGTGGAAATTCAAAATATTTGCCTTAAAAATAAAACCATGCAAGAATTAGGTATTCAGTATCGAATTATTTTCAATTTGATAATGTTCTAGATTAAAATTTCAAACTTAATTCTTCTCAAATTATTTTTTCAAGTGATTTAACTGTACAATTTAAAATTTCAATCATATCAGTCTTGCTTCTGTTTTTTATTACTGTTTCTTTGAATTGGTTCGTTTTATGACTTAAAGTTTATAAATACATAAGTATGAAATGAAATAATATTCAATTGATAATATATGCAATTCTTTGGGATCAATTCCACTCTTCGAGACTATACAACAAAATGAAATTATCAATTGAAAACTCATATTTCTGACATCAATATATTTTGCGTTTTACTTATTACGCTTCTTTAATTTTACTTTTCAGTTAATAATTTTCTCATTTCTTCATACTTTAAATACTTGGAATAAAAAAAGCCTAACCATTTCGACTTCTAATATCAATTTGAGTAAAAATAATCGAATTGCTCAAATCTATTACAACTACAATTATTTAATTTTGAGCAACGGTGGAGTCTTTAAGCTTCTTAGTTTATTTTATAGATAAGTTTAATACGGGCAGCATGTGTCAAAACATTGAAAATGGTTTAGTTCCATTTTTTAATTTGTTAAATCTCATCGTTTGAAAATAATTATACTCTATAAGTAAAAAAATTATTAAAACCAAGACTTAGCTAAATAATTCACTTTAACCTGAAATGTCAAAAATTTTATAGTTTTGAATTTCCACATTATAGGATTTCAATATTTTGAACAAAAAGCCTGAATAAATAAATATGCTGATGTTAATTTTTGTCGAAAGCCAATAGTTGTATTTAAAGGTCCAAATTTTAGAGCTTCCAATTCACGAACTTTTTCATTTTCACTTTCATTTATTATCAAAAACCATCCCCTAAGGAGTGAAATTAGATTTTTGCAATATATTGAAGTTTATTAACTGTTTGTGACCATTTTTTTCCTAGATCAACACTAATAAATATTGATCAGTGATAATCTAAGAAAAAAATAGTAAAAAAATGTGAATAAAAAATATGGCACATATGTTTCATGTTTATTTATTATCTCTTCAAATAATATGTTTCATAAAAAATATACTGATCATGTGCATGATCATATGAGTGATCCAAAAAATGTGGCACGCATGCTCCATATATATTTATTATCTTTTTAAATAATATATTTCATAAAAAAATATATACTGATCATGTGAATGATCATATGAGTGATCCAAAATAAATAATTTATACACAGTTTCTCTACTTTCTGCAATAACTCTATCAATATTTTGATACTATTTATTTCTGTCCTGATTTTTCTGTAGTGATATTCCCATAAGAATTACTTTAATATTCTCCTATAATCACGGAAAAAGTATAGGAAATCCATTATATAGGAAAATCATTATAGGTCTATGATGAATTTCATATAATATTTTTTCATAAAGGCAGTAGAATATTATTTTAAATTTGATAATAAAGTATGAAATATTGTTTAGAGGGTGGTATTTTAGAGTGTAGAAAAAAGTCCTGAGAGGGCACGAATGAAAAGACTTAAAATTAAACAATTTTTAATTGGAAATTTTTAATTTGAAAATTATACACACAATATGGGAATGTTTGAGGGTAAATGTTATTCAGTTAGATATCTTCAAAAATGAAATCTTCAATTTCAAATCTACAAAACTGAAATAACGTTTTAAACTTGCTACACAATGTCAAAATTCATAATGTCGGAATGAAATATTCAAAATTACTAACTTAATGCTGATGCATATCTCAAATTTAAGTATGTCACTACATAACAAATTCAAATTGAAATCGTGCACAATTGAAAAATTCCGAAAAAGCATTTAAAGCTGAATATTTTTAATGTAACCTTTGGATTTTTCGAATGGGAAAATTACTAAATTAATCTGTAAACAAAAAATTTTGCATAACAATGAAACCATGCAAGTACAAGGCATTCAAGATTAATTCATTTTCAATTCGATAATGTTCTAAATTGAACTTTTTAAACGCTGTAGCGCGTATACAATATTTCTAATTGTAGACTTTTCCGCAATATTCAAATATCCATAAGAATATTGTCGAAGATCAAGTTATCTGAAAATTATAAAAACTTAACTTTACTAGAACATTTTGGAATATTGCAGAATTGTTCTAAAATTGTCTAGAATTTTCAAGATTACGGGGTTTTCTTGAACATTCTTTATTTCTGTGATTCTCTTAAAATTATGGAATTTCTTTGACTTTTATAGAATATCCTAGACTGTTCAAGAATGTTCTCGAACATTCAATGATCAAATTAATTTCAAATGAGGCAGCTTCTACACTTCAAGTGGCAGAATCTCTTAGCGACGAAATGTGTTTCTTAGAGGAAATTAGGCGAAACATATTCTTCTAATTTGAAAAAAAACGATTCTTCACGAAATCACGAGTATTTGAATTTTAATGTCAATTTTAAAAAAACACACAAACACTAATTTTTTCCTCAAAATTTCATAGTCCTCTTCCGAAATCCGCCAGGAATTTCGAAAAAAGATCAAAATTAACAAAGTGGCGATGATTTGTTTGAAAATATAAAAAGTCGATCTTCACAAAGAATCCACACTTATGCATATTTTTTGCTGATTTTGAATTGAATTCGGACTTATATAAGGAAGATATCTCTCGAGCTTCATCCGGACCAATTATATTTATGGCCAAAAGAATTTTTTTTCTCTTAAAATCGAATTTTCGCATTTTTCTTAGAAACACAAGGTATAATACCTGTATACAAGAAACGAAGAAGCAGATAAGAGTTCGCACATTCAAGAAAGGCATGCTACCAGCCTTATGCGGGCTAAACCATTTTTTAAGCTGAGAGACTTTTTTTTCTGAAAATGTAATTTTCGCATTTTTCTTGTAATCGATGCAAGATATCATAAAAGAGCAGGCAGCATTTTTCGTTAAAATTTTCTAGATGTGCAAACCTTTATGTTAAATTTTTTTATCGTTGTTTCCGAGAAAAATGCGAAAATTCGATTTTATAAGGAAAAAATTCTCCTGGTCACAAAAATGGTCTAACCCGCATAAAACTTCAGGATTTCTTCCTTGCAGTGGGACAAATTCAACCAAAAATTGGCAAAAAATTTAAGCGTGTTCTTTTATGAAAATCGACTATTTATATTTTCAAAAAAATCGTTGTCGCTTTCTTAATCTTGAACTTTTTTTCAAATTTTATCTGAATTAAATCAAAAGCTACACTTCTGAAGAAAAAGTTAGTATTTTTTCAAAAATAGACGTCAAAATTCAAATACTCGTAACTTTGTGAGAATTTGTTAGTTCTTATATAAGCAAATACTTGTCGCCTACTTTCCTCTAAAAACAACATACATGTTTTCTTTGGAATATTTTAACCTCGATTTGAGCCTGATTCAGATGCTTCGTAACATTGTAGAATATTATAAAATTTTAAATCATAATATTCTAGAATTTTATGGAATATTCTGGAGTATTCTTGAATATTAGAGATTGTTCCGAAATTATTTTATTGAAATTGAGAATTGTGTAGAATACTCCATTGAGCTTTTGAATGTTTTGAAATATTTTGGAATGTTCTACACTGCTCCTGATAGTCCTAGAATCTAGATTATAAAAAATTTTGGAATCAACTGGTATTTTCTAGACAATTTTTGAAAATTTTATAATATACTATGCTGTTCTAGAATATTTTAAATGAGTTCGTATAAAATTTTCTGTAAATTGTGGAATTTTCTTGAATACTGTTTTCAAGATTCTAGAATCATGTAGAATGCTTAGAAGTATTGTTGAATTTCATAGAATTATCTTGACTTTTCTATAATATTTTGGGCTGTTTATAAATGTTCTGTTATATAGAGAATTATATACGATGTCAGTGATGAATCTGAAATGATATGGTACACTGGAATATTCTGGGCTTTTCTAGAATTGTTTAATATTTTATTGGGCATACTTTTATTAATTTTCTGAAAATTCTAGAGAGTATGAATTCTTTACTATTCTACAATTTTCTGAGATGCTGGAATGTTCAGGACTTATCTGGAATATATTGTAATGTTATAAAATATTCAAAAAAATTTTATTAAAATAGTTTAAAATTATCATATTCAATGTTCTAAAGTAATAGATTTAATGCTTTACGACGATTCATTGTGATGAAAGGAGGTGTTTCGGGTTTCAATCGTGTGCAAAACTACGAATCTTGCCGACGTTTCGTGAAC
>JAUMHM010000071.1:12640343-12655507 GCA_032362435.1 Melikaiella ostensackeni | reverse complement strand
GGCCAATCACAGGCATCGTAGAGAGTATATATAAGAGCAACATAATCTGAAGCTTCAGTTTCAGTTTAGCCCTGAAGGAGTGAACTGCAATGTTCACGAAACGTCGGCAAGATTCGTAGTTTTTCACACGATCGAAACCCGAAACACCTCCTTTCATCATAATGAATCATCGTGAGAGCATTAAATCTATCACTGCTTGAAAATGTTTTCTCAATAGAAAGATCGCGACAGGAAATTGACGATGTTACAAAATTCCCAAATCTTAACAAGTTGAAAAAATTGTTTCAATTAGTACTAAATAATTTTAATAGAAATGAAGACATTGAATGTCATGTTTGACGAAAAATGCTTTCAAAATTTGCTAAGTATGCTGTTAATTATTGTTATTTCACAAATAGAATTTCACCGAAATAAAAATTGCATTTGTTGTTTTCAATAATACAAATTGATATTGATTCAAACAATTTTTGTAAATTTTTAGATTCAGGATCTGATACCGTCAGCAATTTCATAATATCGGCATTTTTATAGTATGAGATATTGTATAATGTCAGGAATTTTCTTTCGGGAGGTTCCTATTTCGAGTTTTTTTTCAGGAATTTGACTTTCGTGGAGTTTTCAGTCTTCTCAATTTTTCATTAATTGCATATAAAATAGGTCGAATATACCCTTTCGGCATAATATGACGGATTTTAATTTTTTCTTCCGGCATATTTTACCGGCTTTTAGTTTTCTCTTCCGGCATATTTTGTTGTAAACATAATTGGATTGTAAAGAATTCTGAAGAATTCAAGGATGATCCCAAACAGTTTAAAAATTATTTTTCGGCAAGATATGACGAAATAAAAAATTAATGAGTGATGTTTGTGATAGATGGAGGTACTATTGGCAAGATTATGACATCCATGGCGAGAAAGTTTTAATGCGGATTTCTCTGGATTTTTTGGGAGAAACCCGAATCTCGAAGATTCAAATCGATAATATATCGAATAGCTTTCGAGAGATGTATTTTTTACTAGTTATTTAAATGTACATAGTTGCTTAATGTTCATTCTGAAACGGGATTTCTTACGAGAAAAACGAATCACACATCCATATCTCAAACATTATTTCTGTGACTAGTGAATATCCCCCACGAGACGTTGGAAGGGGGTGGGGTTGTGGCCTACATTATATTCTGTTACCAGTCACAGGAGTGCATAACTGCCCCCCCCCCCATGAGATGCTGGGAAGGGGTCGCGATGTGACCTATATTATATTCTATGACCAGTCACAGGGGTGCACATCTGACCCCCACGAGACGTTGGAGAACGATAGGGATGCGACTCACATTATTTTCTGTGACCAGTCACAAAGGTACCCTCCTGCCCCCAAGAGATATTCAAAAGAGGTAGGGATGTGACCCATATTATACTATGTGACCAGTCACAGGGGTGCCATCCTGCCCCACGAGACGTTAGAAAGGAGTAGGGATGTGTCCTACGCTATTCTCTGTGACCAGTCACAGGGGTGCACTCCCGCCCCTACAAGATGTTGGAAAGGGATAAGAATGTGATTAACATTATTTCTGTGACCAGTTTTCGAAGAATAAAAATACTGCAGATAATCGCAGATGCCGTGTGTGAGTGGTTATTCCGTTAATCGTCAGTTGGCAAAATGAGGAGAGAATACGTTCCTTGTTTGCCCTCCTGCATATGATTCTGCGATTCCTGTAGACGAAACGAGGTTAGGTGCTCCTCTCTGCGAAAGAGAAAATTGAAATCTGGCAAAATTATGCCGAAACAGAGAATTAAAATCCGACAAAATATGCCAGTAGAATTGACTAAGATCCTGAAAAACATGCCGGGAGAGAAAATTTACTTCCGTCAAAATATGCCGGAAGAGAAAATGAAAATCTGACAAATAATGCCAGAGGAGAAAATTAAAATCCGACAAAATTTGCCGGAGGAGTATACACTGCGTATAATATATTGATTACAATATTAAAAATAAATAATTTGGATAAAGAATAAAATAGTTAAATATTCATAAAGTTTTTTTCAATTTTTGATGGTATTTATTCAAAGAAAGTCATATCACGGTACACACAAGTGCTGAGTGGGTAGCATTGTACGAGATTGGCATTTGTGATTGAAAATCGATAAATTGCTGTTCATGTTTTCTTCAGATTATTATCATCTGGAAATTGTTTCAAAGAAGAGGAGAATAATTTATTTAGTTTATTGGCTTGTTCTCTCTGAAAATTCTTATTGTTTAAGGAGTGTTGATAAGATTGAATTATAAAATTACTCGTTTCCTGTCAAATTTTATATAATCATCATAGTGAAATGCTTACGTCACTTATTGGAGTGGTATTTCTGTTGGAGAGATCAACGTTTTTATAGTAATTGCAGGAACGATTAACGTAACAATAAATTCTAAACTTCACAGTTGAATTCAGGGCTGATTTCTTAATCGAGAAACATATTCATCCACGAAGAAATAAATTATTACAATGCTTTAAATTGTTATCAGGTAAAACTGAACATTCTAAAATTTTAAGCCTCATAATTAGTTTAATTACATTTAACTAAATTTTATGAAATGCAATGATTTCCGTATATACTTTACCTTTAAACTAATTTAATAACAACTAAACTTTGAACGCTTCAATTAAAGCGTTTAAAGTTGAATAATAATTACATTCATTTAAAGATGACTAAATAGTTTAAAAATTGAAAAACAGCAGACATTTAAAATGTTTGAATTTCAAGCATTATGAATTGAACAATTAAAACTTCTGTCGGCTTTCAAAATTAAATAATTACAAGCTCAATAAATGGAAGTCAATTTTAATTACCCTTGTTCTATTTCAAGTTGTACTATTTTCAACATAGTGTTTTAAAAATTGAAAAATTTGAAGAATTCTTTTGTCATTGTTAAAAAAAAAATTAGTATGATCCAACCAAATATCTTGTCGATTCGTATTTAGTTTTATTCGAACATTAAAAGGCTCCATTTTGATTTGGTTTTGGTGTTGGTTAAATCAAAATTACTTTAATAATTTTGATGTGGTTTCGATCAAATCAGAGACAAATTTTTTTCAAACTGCTAAGAAATATTGTACCGTTGGTTGCATTTTTGGTTGTTAACTTAACAAAACGTTTCGTTGATTTGATTCATTTATTCAGATAATTGATAGTACACGAATTATAGAAAGCAGCTAATAGATTTCGATTTATTTTTGGGTAAATCAACAAAACGTTGCTCAGACAACTACACTGCCGTGCAAAAAAAGAAACCCCGTAACTTACATTTGGGATTTGACACCTGAGTCACAATTTTGTTCCAGTGAAATATATTAGAAACAATTGCGAATCAGATAATCAGGTGCCAAATCGCAAATGTAAGTTACGGGTTTTCTTGTTTTGCATGGCAGTACAGGAGGAATCCGTACTGAATATCCACAAAATGGCTTTACGCTGATTTGGCTCAAGGGCATTGGAATCAGGCCCTAACCTCAAAATTGAATTGCCTCATTTCACTCCATAAATACTAGAATATCAACTTTTTTATATAGTTAGGGCCTACTCCTGTTCTGAATTAGGTCTATATTCAAAGTGAAAAATTGGCTAATTTTAATACTTTTTGTGTAAAACGATTTTTTCGAATGCACGGGCTAGAATCCAGAAAACCCGATTTATCCAAAAAGTATTGAGATTAGCTAATTTTTCACTCCGAATACAGACTTTATTCAAAACAGGAGTAGGCTGTAAGTATGTAGCCTAGATGTCATTCTAGCATTTACGGAGTAAAATTGGGCAATTCAATTTTGAGGTTACGGCTGGGTTCCAACGCCCTTAAACTCGGTTATTTGGAAGATTACGCAAAATTACCAAATTTAAGATAAATTCAAATAAAGTCATTATGTGCAGATCTAGTACAAGGTCTTTTTTTGGCAGAACAAGTTTCGTCGGTTCAGATCAATGATTTTTCATTTAATAAAATGTTTTGTTGATTCAATATAAATTTTTCTGAATCAAAGAAACGTATCTTGATTCTTTCTGACTAAATGAGCAAAAATTTTCTTCAAATGACAAATAAATTTGTTTATGTTGATTCATAATTTTTTTCTAATCCAACGATACGCTTTTTTTATTTCAGTTGAATTAAATTAACTAAAATTTTCTCTAATTTTGATGTGGTTTTAATTGAATCAACACAAAGTCTGATCAACCAACAAAAAGGTTTGATTGCATATGTATACATGTGCAATTTGATATTTCGGAAAATAGCAATTGAAATAATTTTAAGTCATGATTCAAATATCTTAGATTGCACTGTATCACCAACAACTTTTCACGGAAATCAGGATTCAAATAAATAAGTGGATGAATAAATAATTGTAGACAGTACTAATTCGGCAAGCGCTTTCACTTTGTACTTCTCAAAAATAATTTTTGGTGTCAAAAAAAGCGTCTTTGTGCGACTTCTAAATAACACCCAATACTATTTCTCCTTTCACATGTTTATTTACTAACCCTAAAGAAACTAAATAATCCACTATGCAATTTGATCAGAAGGAGAAATGCTTTTCTCAGATCATCAAAAAATTTAATTTCACCATCTAATTTTCGTCAGGTAATCCACGAGAGAAGATATTTTCTTGCATATTCGTCACCTAATAGCTTTTGAACTTCTTCATCCTTGTCAAGGTCAGCTTCAATATTAAGTCACAATGCAAAAACACCTTAACTCTTCAAACTCCAGATATCCATCAACAGCTAGAATGTTCTAGGACAAACAGCCGCGTGAAAGCGTGAAAGGGACGCCCCTCCTAGCCCCGATTTCGTCGTTCGTGTGCCACTGATGAAAGCAAGGGGTTCGGAAATGACCAATCCGGAAGTGGCGATCAGAGAATATTTAAGTCTGCCCGGGCCGTGGTCCGCTTATTAGTCTGTAGATTGAACTTCGTTCAGGATGTCGCGGGAAGCAGGTCTGATTTTCTGCATCACTTTATTCAACCTCGCGTCCTCATGTCTCGCCCGGGACTTGGGCCGACCTGGCCCAGCGCAAGAAGTTCGAAAACTCATCCCGTATGCAGCCAAGGCACCATATTTTGATGACCTTCAATCCGCCGCAACTCACCACAAGGGTCACCACACGGAATCTGGTGGTGGTGCTGAAGACCATAAGCACCACCATGACGAACATGGTGAAAAGGGTGATAAAGGTCACAAGAGTCATCACCACCATGATAAGAAAGAGCACGGGGAGCATGACGAGGAGCACCATAAGGGTCACTATGATGAAGAAGAGGGTCACAAAAAGGATCACCATGATGAGCATCATGAACATGGTGCGCACCATGAAGCTGAAAAGGGTCACAAAGCAGGAAAATTCGCAGAGAAGAAGGGTCACAAAAGAGGACATAAGACGAAGGGTTACCACAATATGTTCCACAAAGACGAATTCCACAAAGAGCATAAGTTCTACGATGATTATCACAAAGGCGGTCATCATGAAAAGCATGGTAATTTCCATGGTCATCACGAGAAGAAAGAGGGTCATCACAAGAAGGGTGGTCATCACCATTCTGGGCATCATAAAGGTCATCATGGTAAAAAAGGTCATCATAATAAAGGACATCAAGACGAGGAGCATAAGGGCCATCATGGAAAACATGGTCATGAAAAACACCACAGGCATCACGAGTCACATGGCAAGAAGGGTGAGCACCATCACGGAAAGAAACATGGATACCATAAGGGACACACGGGTTGAAGCTGATGTAAAGGGAATTTTTCTTTAAGGGATGTTTGGATTTTTTCAAATTTTTGTGCTCTCAAGAAGTGTGTCTTTTTTTGTACAGTAAAGGATGTTTGGTGGAGTACCATTTTGTGTTTTGTTATGAGTGTTACGGAACTTTTTATAAGTTGAGTTATAAGAAAAAAATTCATGGTGAAGATGCTTCTGTTTATTCGTATTCTTCGTATTAGGAATGAAGAAATAAGTTCAAAACAGAAGTTACAAAATAGATTAATTTTAGGAATTATAAACGAACGTGTGTTTTTGTACTTGTGTGTGTGTGTGTGTGATTGAGTAGCAAATGCTAGTGGAAATGTTTATACTCAATTTGTGGCCTTGACGAAGTCTCAATTACTTCTTAAGAATGTACATTAATTATTTAACCACTTGTGACTGCAGGTGAATTTTAATCTTCATTTTTGACAGTATAGTGTTAATATGTACCAATAAAACGATGAAATTTTTATACTCTATTGTAATAAAATTACAAGTTTTAAACTTAATGAACTTAATACCCTTTTCTTCTTTTCCTATTTCAGTTGAATCTCCTGAATATCTACTTTATGAATAATTAGTTTAAAAAGTTGCAATTACCTAATTCTTTACTTCCTCAAAGGAACGCCTTTTAGCTTCACTTTCTCTTTTTTATAAAGGAATTCAAAGCTGCCAGTCAGATAACTCTGCAATATTTGTACTTTTATTGACGGTGTGAGTATAAATCAAACAGTCGATTTATTAAATTTTAATATGCGTTTTGGTAACGAATTATAGATGACATATTTCGTTTATCGTTTTGTGAGAATAAATTCTAGTTTTGTAAATAAAATAAGGGAAGGTCTGATAATTAGATGTAATAATGCAATGTTTTGAAATTTATTGAGATCTTTAAAAACTATAGCTCTTGAAAATATGAAAAAATTCCAAAACTTTAACGTTTATTTGTTGAAAACAAACTAAAGAAGCAAAAATAAACAAGAACGCATAATACAAAAATATTATCGAAACGGACTCGTTTTTTTTCGATGAAAGCCATATTTTCTTCAGTTTTTATTCATTGAGGATGTCCGTCATCTTCCACTATCTGAATATTATTTACATTAAAACATAAATCATTTAGAAATGAAAGTAACATTTTTTTGCACTAAATTTTGGAAAACTCTAATGATTTATTACTATGAACAAGAATTACTAAATTAAATTTTCAACGAATCACTCTCTTCTACATATATAGACTTTTGATACATAATTATAATAATACTTTTTACACTTAAGAGTAGGTTCAAATTAATTCACGATCACTGTAATTAAATTCAGCTTGAATTAAGTTTAATTCGTTAGTTTGAGTTCGTCAAAATTTACTTGAATTCACCTAAATTTGCCGGAAATTGCGTTCAAATCAATTTAAAGTTCGGTTATTTTCACAAAATGAACATGGATTCCACGTGCCTCATTCATGTCAATTAATAATATAAATTCTTTTTAAATTCCATTTAATATCTCTGAATGCACTTTAAATTTATTTGAATTCACTTGTACTCAATTACTTTGAATTCCATTTCCATTGAGTTGAATAAAGCTCAACTTATTTTATTTCAATTGAATTATTGGAATTCAGCTTACGTCTTCTGAACTCAATTCTTGGAATTTACTTCAATCTATTAGTAATTTGATTGATTTCCTTCCAATTTACTTTGTACTTTTTTTTCACGTCAGTTTATATAAATTCAATTAAATTGAGTCAATCACTATTCGACGTCAAATTCAGTAGAATCCTCGGAATTTATTCAAATTTACATGTTTATATTTCATCTGAGTTCACTCTAAAGATTCAATTATTTTGGTTTCAGGTCCTAAAAAAATTTAATGAAACCCATTTAAGCTCACTACAAAAATCCTCTAGATTCGCTGAAATCCTCTTTAAATTTAGCTGAATTCAATTAAGTTCAGTTGAAACGACTTTAAGTGTGTTTGAATTCACTTGCTTTGCTTCGAATTCAGGTTGCATTTTTCTGCATTTCCTTTCGACGTAGATGAAACCACTTGAACCTTCTTCGAATTCATATGAAGTGACTTTAACTCGGTTAGGTACCATTCAATCAAAAATGCGTTCGGCAAAAATTGGCGACCTATAACTAAATAAGAAACCTCGTAAGAAACCAAATTTTTTGGACTGCATACATCAAAAGAATTGGAGAAATAATTGTTTAAAAATGCATTCACTCTCAAGCTCGTTTATGCACGACTGGTTCTTATTATTAAAAAAAGGTCTGCGGCCGCACAATCTGCGGTGCAAGGAACTACGACGAGTTTCACCTGCTGCTTCTATTTCCATTTTCATTTGTCGATAATGCGTGCTTCGAATTCTATGAAGTTTTAATGGACGAAATAGCGCGAGCAAGAAAAACAGATTTGTGGACGTATGAATCGATTTAATTTAATAACAAAGAAAGACTCGAACTAATAAAAATGAATAGAGAACTCGTATTTCTTTCATTTGAGTGTATTTATACGTACTTCACCTTACCAGAATTGTTTTGAAAATAAAAAAGACATTGAAATTAACACATACAATATTTATTACTAAATTCCAATTCAACTATTATTACTATATATATATATACATATATATAAAATGCTTTATTTTAATCTCCAGAACCCAAAAATACGCAGACTACGTCTGCTACATCATTGAACATTAAACATTAAACTAACCACATTTTCCTTTCATAGCTTATGGCTTCGACTCAACATTCACTTATTGCCTAAGCGCCTTGCTTCAAGGGTTTTGGATAATAGAAATTGGAATTTTTTCGTCGATAGATATCTCACTGGTGCCATATATAATTCGCGGAGAGACTTTTAGAATAAAATAAAGAAGACTTCTCTAATATTCGGGATTGTATGTAGACCTAGGGTTGATATACCTTGCAATGACACCTTCTTATGACGGGGAAATTAATATTTCGGATAAAAATATTCATTTTCTGAAACGGAGAAATAATCTGAGTGAAGACAGATTTCGAGAAAGAGAGGGTAGAAGGCAGAAGCGTAATAGAGTCACATCTGCAAACTTATTTTTTTTACACAGAACTGTGACACTAACGAATTATTCGCGGGTGTAACTTTGGATTCTAAAACTCCGGATTTTATGAATAAAACGACGATTTCGCAATTCACTAGAAAAAACAGCGTAATCAGCTGTTCGAAATTCAGAAGTCTCGACGTGAAGACAGAGAGAGAACATACGGGGTAAAATTTGCCAAGTGTCTCCGCCTAAAATTTTAGTGCCTCCTATCTTACTCAAATTCTGCCAGATTGTAGTTCTTCTTCTCGCCTGTTATATTCCGAGATGACTTCTGAAGAGTCCCCTCGCCTCTCACGTTTTGGGGTACTTTTTGGTGTGATTCCCCTTGCCTCTAACGTTTTGGGGAGCATTTTTGGTGTTAATCTCTTCGCCTCTAACAATTTGGGGTACTTTTTGATGTGAGTCTCCTTGCTTTTCACATTTCGGGGTACTTTTTCTATGTGAGTCTCCTTGCCTCTCACGTTTTGGGGTGCTTTTTGGTATGAGTCCCCTTGCCCCTCACGTTTTGAGGTACTTTTTAGTGTAAGTCCCCTTGCCTCTCACAGTGTTACTTAAAAAATGATTCTTCATTCAATTTAACGTTCACTCTGCTCTTCTCTTCGCAATCGTTTTGCGATTTTTCTCTCCGGAAAAATGTCATATTGTGGACATGACGAATACTTCTTCAAAATCAGAGTCGATTCTGAAGAGGGTACAAAAGAATAAAAAATATAATCTAGAAAATATCTAAACCGTTTCTCAGCTACATAAAAGTAAGAATGAAATAAAATATTTGTTACACGTAAACAGAAAAATCATTTTTGTCAAGTATTAGAACCACTGAGAGACTATAGTACGCCTAGTTGCGCTGTGGTTAGTTGGCACGGAGCACCCGCGCTCGTACGACCTCATATAAGTCCACCAATACTTTCCATTCCATATTCGTTTTGGGATATTTTGTACGAAAAAAAATCAAGCTTTTTTCCTAGCCGAATTAAAAGAAAATGCCGCATTTGGAGAAAAACACAAAAACACATTTAAAAATAAAAAATCGATGTGGAATAATTTTTTGATTTTATAGTGGTTATTTTTACTTAGAACCTTGTTAAATAAGCTTTCGAAAACCCTGAGAAAATAGTTAAATTGGATAACTGTATCAGGAGTGATGTTTTAACATTGAAAATAAAACTTGGCAGAAAAGCAGCTAAAAGTAGAAAACTTATCTTTTTTTTGGTAACAAGATATTGAGCTCGTTGTTTCGCAGAACTGGATTTCAAATGTATCAACATTCTAAATAAATAAATAAATGTACAATTTCGGGTAAATGTGCAAGTTCAGACATTTCTAATTTTACCAAGTTCGACATTTGAGTTTTCGAAGCTTGTGAATTTCCGCAAATTTATTTGTAAATGCTGAATTTATCGAGTGGACCAAAAATAAATTTAAAAATTACAAAAATTATAAATTTAAAAATTATTAAAATAAAAAATTTTAATTTAAAAAAAATAAAATTAAAAATAATAATTAAAAATTAAAAAAAAAATTTTATCAAATTCGAAATTCCTAAATTCTAAAAATGGCTTACTCGCTTGAAAATTTCTTTATAAATTCTAGATTCATCCAGTGACCAAAAATAAATTTTAAAATTACCGACTTTACCCAATTGAACATTCCAAAATTGGATTCATTAAATATTTATTTCGGAATTATAGATTTATCAATTCACCAAAAAATAAATTTCAGCTTCGGAATTCCAAGAGTTGGTTCTTTGTAACTTTAGTTCGAAATTACGCATTTAATAATTCGCCAAATATAAAATTGTTGAAGTAACAAAATTTACCAAATTGGAAATTCCAAAACTCTTTGCAAATTTGTTTATAATTTTTTAATTCATCCAGCGACCAAAAGTAAATTTCAAAATTACCTACTTTGCCAAATTTTGAATTCTTATATTCCAAAATTGGTCTCTTTGCCAATTCATAACAAAATTAAAGATGTATCAGTTCAGAAAAAAACACATCTTTGAAGTTACCAAATTTATCAAATTTGAAAATTTGAAATAACTCCAAAAAAGTGTTGTTTGCAAATTCGTTCATAAATATCAAATTCATCCAGTACCAAGAATACATTTAAAAATTACCCGCATTATCAAATTTGAAATTTCCAAATCAAATTCTTCGAAAATTTATTTCAGAATTATAGATTTATTAGTTCGCCAAAATGTAAATTCTAGCTTTGAAGTTCGAAAATTTGGTTTCTTGTGAATTCATTTCGAAATTATACATTTATCAATTCGCCAAAAAATAAATTTATGAAGTTACCAAATTTACCAAATTTGAAATTACGAAATTATTGAAAAATTGGTTCATAAATATTAAATTCATCTAGTGACCAGAAATAAATGTCAAAATTACTCACTTTACCCAATTTGAAAGTCAAAAATCCCAAAACTGGGTTCCTTAAGAACTTATTTCGGAAGCATAGAATTGTCAATTTGGAAAAAAATAAATGATGAAATTAGTATATTTACCACTTTCAAAATGTAACGATTTTCTGAATGAACAAATTTTTTATTTTCCACATTTTTTCGTTATCGTAAATTAGACCTTCTTTCACACTTAACTTATACGATGAGTATCTATTCAATTTATAAGGGTGTACTTCCAAAAAGCGCATACCTCCGATTAATTTTAAACTCCGTATACCCATGTATTTTGAATACACCTTTTTATATATCAAAAAGTTTTAATGAAACGTCAATATTTTCCAAGAAAAGTAGAAAAATGTTGGTATAAAGTGTAGAATTGCTTGGAATAGAACTTGTAGCGCTCCTGTGAATGGTCACCGAATTAATGTAGGTCACATCCCTCAACCTTTCCAACGTTTCATGTGGGGGAGGCACCTCTGTGACTGGGAACAGAAATAAATTAGGTCACGTCCCTACCCCTTTCCAGCCTGGCGTGGGGAAAAGGCACCCCTGAGAATGGTCACAGAAAGAATATAGGTCACATCCCCACTCCCTTCCAACGTCTCGTTGGGGGAGGGGGAAGGCAGTCCTGTTACTGGTCACAGAAAGAATGTAGGTCACATTTTTGCCCCTTTCCAAAATCTCGTGGGGGAAAGTCGCCCCTGTGATTAGTCGCGGAAATCATATGTCACATACTTTTCCCTTTTCCAACGTCTCGTGGGAGCGGAAAGTCACCCCTGTCACTAGTCGCAGGAATAATGTGAGTCACATCTTCACCCCTTTCCATCGTCTCGTGAGGGGAAGGCGCCCTTGTGACTAGCCATAAAAATAAGTGAGGTCACATACCTTTCCCTTTCCAACATCACGAGGGGGGCGGGAAGGCACCCCTGTGACTGGTCACAGGAATAATGTAGGTCACATACCTTGCTCTTTTCCAACGTCTCCTCGGGGCGGAGAGGCACCCCTCTCAATGGTCTCGAAAAGAATATAGGTCCCACTCCTAACCCTTTCCAAAGTCCAGGGAGGGCCACCCCTGGGACTGGTCCTAGAAACAAATTAGGTCACATACCTTCCCTTTTCCAACTTCTCGTTGGGGGAGGCTTTCTTGTGACTTTCTAAATAAATAATTTCGTTCACAAAATTACTCCTTTTTAACTACCCGTGGAGGTGGGCGGGAAAGACCCCTGTGACTGGTCACAGGAATAATTTCGGTTACATCATTACCACCTTCCATGTCCTCGTGGGGGGAAAGGAACCCGCCTGACTGGTCATAGAAAATTATTAGGTCACAACCTTCCTTTTCCAACTTCTCGTAGAGGGCGGGAAGGCAACCCTGTGACTGGTCATAGAAATAATTTCGGTCACATCCCTACCCCTTTCCAACTTCGCGTAAGGGGCGGGAAGGTACCCCTGTGACTGGTCATAGAAATAATTTCGGTCACATTCCTGCCTCCTACCCCTTTCCAATATTTCGTCGTTACTGTACTTCGATATCATTCAAGTCCATTTTCTCAAAAACTATTAGTCGTAGTGTAAAAATGTATTTCACATAAAATATGTGTTTTTAAAAATCTGCAACTTTTATGATGAATATTTTTGTAAATTCTGATTATTTACTAACATAAGAGCAAAAGACCATGATTTTCATGGGTTTTCTATGTTTTTCACCATGAAAATGGAATTCGCGCCTATTTTCACTATCATTTTCATAATCAGCGAATCAAAATACATAAGTATACGGAGCTTCAAATTAATCTGAGGTATGCGCTTTTCGGAAGTATATCCATTTATAATTATAAAAGCAAATGTTTATGACAGTTTAACATTCCAGAAATGTGAACATAATTTAATGACTTTATGAATTTCGATATTACATTTCAATTTAAACAAGATAGTTGGGCGAAAGGCGAGCTGCGCTGCGGTTTCGCATTTTGCCCGCTGAGTGAAATTTGGATTTATAATCATAATCATCGCGTCATACTTCTATTCTTATCCATTTATATTTCTCATTATACCCAGCTCCTCTGATTTCATTTCCTATTTCTTGTTTCAATGCTTCTTTATCCCTTCTTATCAAATTCTGCTGTATCTTCATTCCACTTTCATGCCTTTCCTTAATCCACTCTTTTGACCAACTACTATTACTACTATGATACTTTTCCATATACAGAGTGTATATGTCCAGGCACTGATATTCTTGAATTATTTGAATATTTTATATATTTCATGTTTATTTCTTAATTAGGAAAATTGTTTATTTTTAAGTTATTGGTTCTTATTTTCAAATTTTGAACTGTGGGTTTCGCTATTCTATAATTTTACATTGTTACGCTTCACATTTCTTTCTTTTAGTTTTAGAATTTCTGAACTTTGACTGCTTTTTGTATTAATTGTTTTTCAATCTATAAGTATCTAAAGTTAAATTTTGCTTTGATCAATTTTGAAAATGTGCAGTAATTTAATTCTTACAATTGTTTGTATATTGCTGGTGTACAATTGTTGAAAAACTTTTATAATTTTTTTTCTCTTTGAAAAAAATTTGAAAATAATTCCCTAACTGAGGAGGTTTTGAAAATAAAGGAAAATTTTCATTGTCTGTCAAAGAAGCGATACTTAATATCCGAAAAATTAAGATTTAAGATGCTCTTATGATTGAAACAAAGGAGAGACTTTGATCTCCACTTTAAGGATGACTGGATGGAAAATCTCAGTAATCATGATAATCTTCCTCGGCGTTTCTAATAATCGTGTCGAAGCGAGTTGTCAGGCTTCTCATTAATGTCAGGAAATAATGAGCTTTTGAGCTCGTTCGACTAGCGTTAGGTATTGTGACGGCGCGGCGCACCACCTACTACAAACACGATTCCTTTGTGCTTCTCCAGACTCTCTATTTTTAGTCTAGTGCTTCAATTACATTAATTAGAGTAATTTCGCGATTGCAGGCACGTTACGAACGACCCTCGCTGAAACCTCGGTTGAGTTGCTTTTGCAGTTTTAAATAAATACAGTTATGAAGAGAGAAATCTAATTTAAACGTAAAATTCCAATTTAGGGAAATCTTAAGGGCACTTAAGTTGGATCTAGTTAAATATATCTGAGCTAAATGCCCTAATTACTGACTGCATCTGAATTGTTGATTATACTTTATTTTAAAAAATGCCCTTCCTTTTTATGCTTTTCTATTCGTTTTCATGTGCTGTTTCATAACTTTTTTCTCTATTTTTTATGTGCAAAATTTTACCCTTCCTATCATTTTCTATTCCTTTTCCCCTGGTTTTCTCTACAATTCTAAAATGGTCTATCTCTCTCTACTATAGTCTTCTTTCGAATAGTCCTATCCTATTCCTATTTCCAATAAGTATGTAATTTTTTCCTACTCAATCACTTTTTTATCTTGTATTTTATCTATTTTTATCCCATATTGCTCTTTCCAATAATTCTATTATCCTCACATTAGATACATCATTTTGCCTCATTCAGCTTTTCATCTGATCAACTCTTTTATGTTTCGATTTATCATTTTGCTTATCCTTCGTTATAATAAATACATCCTTTTCTATTAATTTTTAAAGCTTTCGGTACTGTTTCTCTTTCGAACAATTATATTTTTTGATATCCTGTATTATTGTTATGCTTATCCCACTGCTTTTTATACCAATTCTGTAGTCATCAAATTGGTTTCATCCCTTTGCCCTATCCTACTTATTTACGTACTATTCTCTTCTTGAATCTAAATTTCTTTTATTCTTCTTATAAATAACTCCATTATTAATAGATTTAATGCTTTCACGATGATTCATTATGATGGAAGGAGGTGTTTCGGGTTTCAATCGTGTGCAAAACTAC
>JAUMHM010000071.1:12628728-12640243 GCA_032362435.1 Melikaiella ostensackeni | reverse complement strand
ATAGTTGTTCCCACGAGAAGCTAGAGAAAGGGTTCGTCCACCCTTGCAGAGCCCCGCATGCAAGGGTAAGGCTGATATATATAGCATAATTATTATGTATAATAATGAACCACAATCGAAATCAACTTCCATGGTGTAAAGATAACGCGAAAAAGTTTCCTAATATTGCGATTCTTGCAAGAGAGATTTTGATGGTTCTAGCTGCAATACACTTTAAACATGAGAATAATAGACATATGGATCTTCGCAGAAGAAGTGATGTTTCCTTAAAAGACTTTGACAGAATTTTGTTTTTGAATAACAATAAGAAACTATTATTTTAGAAATAAATATTATATTACACACATACACACACATATTTATTTATAATATAAAATATATTTTTCTCAAAATTACTTGTACAGAGCCTGTAAAACACAATAATCAATCTAAAAATTAAAAATAAAGAGAATACATTTGTGTACGAAAGCATGTAACGACATTTCCTCACAAATTGATTGATTTCATTGGATAATAAATTTTTGAATACAAAGAGTGTTATCGATTTGTTGATTCCCATTTAATGCAAGAAAAGATAAATAACTCATCACTATTATTATAAACTGTTACACTTTCATATATAATATATAATGTATAATTATTATGTATAATAATTCAATATTTATTGCAAAAGGATCGCTCGAGGCACCTACGACCCAGGGGTTAACCGGTTAACCGCTTGATCGTTCACTCGGTTAACCGTACGAACGAAGGGCTGATCATTACTTTATTATTTAAAAAAGTCCGTCCTTTATGATAACAAAAATCTACATTCGTACAAAATACACTCAATTAATACTATATATTCCTACTGGAAATGGTTCATACGGTCCTGACTGTTTTCATCGTAGAAATTCTTGAAAGAGTCTTACGGCCAAAGTAGGCAATTCCCGAGATACGAACTCACTCGAGATTCCAGTGTATGGTATTGTTATCTATACCTCTCCTACTCATCTTTTTTATCTGCTCATCTTTCCAATAAGTACGTCATTTTCTATTTTGTTATGTCATTCTGAAATATCAAGAAACACCTAGTCTAATTCTGTCAGTGTCTGTCCTGTTTCTCTTTAGAACAAATTGAGTCCCCTTTTATCCTTTCTTATAAATTTTCACTCTATACTTCTTTACGACAATTCTAGTCTTTTTCATTTCATTCTTCTTTCTAATAATTATACCCTTTCCTGATCCCTTCAATCACTTTTTATCCTATTCCTCTTTCTGGCAATTACTGTACATGTATATTTGGGTAATTGTCAAATTGTAGGCAAACTTTAGCACTGACAGTAGTAATTAAATTATTATTCAGAATCGTGATAACGGTGAATGTACTAATTATAAAGCGATTAGCCTACTAAGTACCGTGGACAAAATATTTACCAAAATACTTATTGGAAATGTCATAGAAGTAACCAATGAAAGGGTCTGGGAAATCCAATGTGGGTTTTTTCCTGCAAGATAATGTGAATATCAGATATTCAGCTTGAGACAGATCATAGAAAAAAATTTGAGTGTAAACAAAAGAGTATTCTGTGCATTTTTCGATCTGGAAAGAGCTCTCGATGAAATGAATAGATCTAAACTTCGGGAAGTCCTGAAAGAGTATGAAGTGAATGGTTGGCTTTTAAAAGCAATACAAGCAATATATAGTGGTAGTAAAGCGAGTGTGAGAGAAAATGGACAACTGAGTGATTGGTTTCATATTAAAGAGAGCGTTGGGCAGGGTTGCGTTCATGTCTTCCTGGATGTTCAATATATACATAGACAAATGTCTAAGAATGGATCTCTTAGAAGAAGAAGGTGTTGATCTGGGGACAGAGTAAATACGTGGACTAGCGTTTGTAGATAATATAATTGTAACGCTTACCCCGAGAGAGATTTGGCTTAATGGTATAATAATATTTCATAACGGAAAATGATAGTATCACATCCAGAAATTCAGAATCCAGAGGGCGCACTCCTGAAAGTAATAAATAATAATGAAATTCATATATGAAATATCGGTAGCGAACTTGAGGTTAGGAGTTTCATGAAAAAAAACGCGAAATTTTGAAAAGTTGAAAGCGAATATTTCAACACATGCAATATAGGTAAGGCGGAATATATGATTATCGTAGATAACGTTTTCGAATATAAGTAAGGTTATAACATTATTTCTAACATAACTTTTCCTTCCTAATTGACTTATTTAGCTCACCGTACCGTCTACCGTGTACCGTGCGCGAATGTCGAGAGAAAATTGAGAGAGGTATTATCCTTTTTTAATATTCATAAAAAAATAACGCATTTTCATCATAATTAGTCTCCTACTTATGAAAGGAATCACCGTTATGCAGGTAATAGAATGATTTTTATAATTTTTCGCTACTCCAAAATTCGCTTTTAAGGTACGTACGGTAATGTTATGTTTGTTGTCAAAATTCACTTCTTAGTTTTAACATTGGATTCACACAAAAAATATTAATATTCAAAACCTAATTCTATAGGATCTTGTATCAAACGATATGCCTGATATTTCTTTGTTTATCACTCAACTGCAACTACAACATTTTACTAGAAAAAAAGACGAATGGTAATGAAGACTAAAATAACTTAAATCGGGAGACAGACTTCAAAGTTTTTACAATATTATTTATTCAACTTTAAAAATGTATACAAGTTAAACTATTGTTTCCCTATAGCTTACAAACTTGATACGTTAAGAATTTTTTAGGTTACTGTCAAAAACAAAGAAGAAAATCAGTATGTCCTTGTACAAAGTGCGGTTGGGACACCAGGCCGTACGGTAATGACGTTTCGGGTGTTCTTATATTAAATTAAAGTAAATAGAAACGAAAATGAAAAAATTAACATTATCAATTTTTAGAGGATGATAATAAGTATAATATAATAAGTATTAGCTTTAATATTAAGTCATAAGGCAAAGTTGTTCCTTTCGAAGAGTTGTACAAACAGTTCCTGTTTCATTGTTTGATATTTTATACCGCTTTTTGAGTATTTCCAAAAATGTGCATCTCAACAAAAATTTCGTGGTGCTAGATAATGAAAAATGGGAAAGAACTTTTCTCAGAAGGCTGTGTTTATGTTTCCGGAAAGCTCAGCGCAAACTAGAATTGGCACTTCATTTGTAGAAACCTCCGTAAAGAACAATTTTCTTTTTGTACTTTTTCCATACCATGCATATTTTCCGAAACAGAAACCATCATTTTTAAGAATGACGGTGGCCATTGTGTTAACTTTCAAAATTTTAATTTTAATTTTTGGGGACATCAAAAGAATAAGTAACCTCCCATCATAATTTAATAAAGATATTCAAAGTAGGCGGTGTGCGTCTACAAGAAAGTGTTTTGAAGCCTATTTTATACAGCATTCCGACGCCTCCATTCCATACTGCTTCACGTTGCGCTTAGGCAATGTACAACGCCAAATCGCGTTTGGCTGCTGTATAGATCCAAGTCCTGTGTATAAGCATAGGACCTGGAGCAATACAGCCACCAAACGCATCGTGGCACTGTACGCCGCTTAAACGTGAAGTGAAGCAGTATGGAATGGAGGCGTCCGTTTACAATGATTAACTTCTCCCAACTCCTATTGCTTATGCCTCATTGATGTGATGTGATAAGGAATTCCTTATATTTAGTTATTTAGATGTGGTCCCTTCCGATCCTATCTTCCTCTATCACCCACTTGCTTTTCACCCCTCCCCGTTCCTTATTCACTTCATACCCCTTGAGCCCCTTCTCCACCCCTTTACACACTTTCTCTCTCCTACCCATCCTCCGAAACTACCCCCCTTGCCCTCTCTCGCTAGCATCCTCTCATTACTCCTCACCTCCCTTCCCTACACTTTTTCACGTCTCCCTTCCACATACTTTTCCTCTTCCTACCACTCATTCCTCACTTTCCTTTGCTCTCTCTCCTTTCTTCATATTTCCCAACTCTACCCATCCCTTACTCTCCCATCACATCCCTTTCTCGTCACTCCCATCCCCCCACATTTCCCTCACCCCTTCCCGTCACATTCCCTGGTCAACACTCACTTCCCCTCCCATCACTTCTCCTCACCCCCTTCCGCATCACCCAACCGATTCCCCCACCTCATCACTCTTCGCCCTGAACTTGACCACCCTTCCCAATCCTTCTTCTCGCTTCCCCTCCTCTCACGCCCCCCTCCGCCACTCCTCCTCCCATCCCTTACAACCCACCTTGGAAAAATGTATTATTTTGATTTTTTCTAATTCATTTGAACTCATTCGAATTCGTTTGAATGTGTTTGAATTCTTTTGAATTCGTTTGAACTCGTTTGAATTCATTTGAATTCTTTGAATTTCTCAATTCTGGCGTGAGTCCAGTTTCTAGTGGTTAACCCCTCCCACTCAATATTCTAAAAAATTTTCACCAATTCATGAATTTTAAAAATTGCGACTGACTTCTCCATTCTAGAAATGCGACTGCAAGATCCGTAGTGAAAAAAATTGCTTAGCCCCTTTCGTAAGCAAGTTGGTTAACCAGTCAGGAAAAGGTGCTCCACATCTTGTGCCTAATCTCCAGTTATTTTTCGTAGTCACTGGTTATCTAAGCAAGTCGTTACATAAAATTGATCAGTCACGGTACGGTTCGACGGCCTAGTGTAAAAAGCGATCTTCCTGGCGATGGCGTTTCGGTTGCCAGCATCGTTCGGTGCCACATGACTGGCGATCGCGCTCGACGTTTGAAAGGGAAATCGAAATGACACTCAGCAAACCGCAAAATTCCGGGGGAATCACTGTCTCTCCAAGAGATGAGTATAAATACTAACCATCATTCTGGAAGGCAGTTGTACCTCAGATTTCATTCTTTCAACATGGCTCCTAAAATTCGATACTGGCAATGTCTCGCCCTGATTCTTGTTTGTTTTCTGGTATCTGCATTAGGAAGACAAGTAGATATAAAACGAAGGCGCCGAAGTGCCTTAATTTCAGTGACCTCTGACCTGGAGGCTCAGGCAACACATCACAAAAAGGATCACCATTCAGAAGAAGGAGGAGGTCATCACCACCATCATCATCATCACGAAGAGCATGGAGAAAAGGGTGATAAAGGTCATAAAGGTCATCATCATCATGACAAAGGCGAGAAAGGTCATCATGATGAGGGTCACCATGAAGGCCATCATGAAGAACATGGTGGTCATAAGAAACATCATCATGATGAGCATGGTGAACATGGGGAGCATCATGAAGCTGAAAAGGGCCACAAAGGCGGAAAGTTTGGTGAGAAAAAGGGTCATAAGAAGGGTCACAAAACTAGTGGATATCATCATAAAGCTCATAAAGACGAGTTTCATAAGGAGCACAAGTTCTATGACGATCATCATAAGGGAGGACATCATGAGAAACATGGTCATCATCATGGCCATCATGGGCATAAAGAAGGTCATCATAAAAAAGGACATCATAACCACCATGGACATCATGAGGACCACCATGGAAAGAAGGGTCACAATTCTAAGGGACATCATGACGAGGATCACAAAGGCCATCATGGTAAACATGGACATGAGAAACATCATCATCATCACGAACATCATGAGAAGAAGGGAGATCATCATCATGGAAAGAAACATGGCTACAGTAGTGGAAAACATTAGTTTCGTAATGTGCCATAGATATCTTTTGTTAACTATTATGTGATGTTTGACAATTTTTTCAAGAAGAGGCTGATACTTCTTATTTATTGAAATAAAGAAACCTTGTTAAAATCAATACTGTTGTTGTTTTCAGAGAGTTTGAGGAGTTGGAATATTTAGAACGGATGTCAGAATAATTTTAATTCTTACTCAGCAGCTTATAAATTGTATTATTTTACTAGAGATTTGTTGAAATAAAATATTAGGAACTCGCTTGAAAGCTGTAGAATTTAATTGCGAAAAGCTATTAAAGGATCTTGCATTCGAATTAATATTGTGAGAATACGATGGGTTTTTGATAGTCAGTGAATATTCAGTTAAGAGAAACTCTAGAAAATATCAGCGACTAAAATCTATTATCAGTTATAGGTACATATGACTACTTAGCGGAAATAAATGAGATATCCTTCAATTAAAGCTTTTTTGTGCCTTCTCATATTCAGCTACCAAATCTGCATTCTGGAAACTTCTGCAGGCCCAGATTTGTATTAAGTACAAAAGGTGGGAGTAAAGATAAAAATAATTCAAAATCAGATGATCCAACATGTAGATACTGTGATTTTTTTTAGGACGGTAACAGATCTTAAGTTTAGGTGATGAGGTAATAGTTCTTCCAGAACATTATTTTCATCCAAAACTTTATTTTACAAATAGTCAACAAGAAAAAGTCAATGCATTACAACAAATCAATAGGTAACATGTAAGAAATAACAAATAACAACTCCACTTTCGAAAATGAAACATTGACAATTGGTATACGATTAGTCAGTGTCCTTCCAAAATTTTTTCTGCCAAAGAGTTCACTTTCCTAAACAAGCTGGTGGTATCAGTGTCCTTTCTTGTAGTGCCACTTCTTGTGGTCTTCGTGTCCGCCTTTCTTGCCATGACCATGATGGTGATGATGGTGTTCATGATGACCACCTTCGTCCTTATGACCCTTATGATCGTGATGATGATGACCCTTATGATGATGACCCTTCTTCCCGTGATGACCCTCATGATGACCCTTGTGATGATGACCCTTCTTGTGGTGGTGGCCCTTCTTGTGGCCATGTTCGTGATGATGTCCTCCGTGGTGTTCGTGATGTCCATGATCATGGTGCTCGTCGTGGAAGTGCTTGTCTTTTTTGTACTCATCGAGTTTCTTCACTTCATGATGACCCTTGGTGCTATGACCCTTGCCATAATGTCCCTTCTCGTGGAACTTGTGACCCTTCTCACCTTTTTCTCCTTTGTGATGTTCATGATGGTGCCCATCGTCGTGGTGATGGTGCTTTTTATGACCGCCATGATCATGATAATGATGATGATGGTGATCCTTGTCATGGTGACCCTTTTCTCCCTTCTCGTGATGATGATGACCATCATAACCCTTGTGACCCTTTTCACCGTGCTCGTGGTGATGGTCCTCATGGTGCTCGTCGCCTCCACCTTTCTCGTGGTGGTGAGAAGCGGCTGTTTCTAGATCTGCCGTTTGAAGATCTGTTGATTTAGAGTCTGCAAGGGACCGAATGTCCCTCGCTGAGGTCAGGGCCACAAAAAGGACAAGCAGCCCCAACGACAAAACTCCGCGGAGCGCCATACCGCGTCTTATGATTGCCTTTGTCGCCGATGACGACGATCTGATGACTCTGACAACCCGGAATGAGTTATTTATACTTTCGATTTTCTAAGACACTTCTTCGCTGGAAGGGGGAGATTAGAATAGGGAAATTGTAAAGGCCAATAAACTGACTGCGAGGTGGGGGAGGTCGTTCCGGTTTCCCTGAGTCTTGAATTAGAGAGCAAACTTTTTACTCTACCGAGCGTCGTTCACAGTTGCGTAGCTTGTAAGCGGTGCTTTCACGCTAACCGAACTTGTTGAGTAAATAGTTTTGTAATTTACACGCTTATCGGAAGATTAGGTTATGTAAGTGAATTTGATTATGTAATGATATCTACACATTGTAAGCGTAGGTGATAAAAATATAAGGAGACCAAAGTCCTGCACATTGACCTCACCAAAAATAAGCAGTTTTCTTTCGTTTGTACATAATGCATTGAAATGCAGGATTTCCTCGAGCTTGGCACGAGTGAGAAATACGTTGAAATGGCCGCCATTCACGTTAATGTGTTGTCATGGTAACATGTGAACACAGGCCTGCATAAGTCCCACTAGCGCCATACTTGGGCAGTATTGTAACCATTTTCGTACGACTGAAATTCACTCGTTTTCGGTTACACTAGTTTGGTTTCCTTACGTCTATTCTCCATGATTACAGTGCTAAAAGTTAACGGGATTATGTAGGTTTGCTAACTTGAATAATTTTATTCTGATATACGCACATTCGTACGACTAGTGATGGATGGCGGGAATATTCTCGGAAACTCCTGGAAGTTCCCAATCTTCTCAGGAGCTCTCGGAGCTACTAAATTTGCAATTGTAATTGCGATTAAATTTGAGAATATGAAGTAAATGACCGCATAAATATAGTTTGTTTTACAGAGAAATTGGAAATTACTTAAATCTGAAGAGGTTAGGATGTCACTCGAAGACTTCACATTCTCTAAAAAATCATTCACTAAAGGACATGTGTACTTATCTGACAATAAATTGAAGCGAAATTTAAGAACAATATAAATACAGTAGAATCTCGAGTTACCTCGAGTCTCGGGCATTGCTTAATTTGACCTTCAGACCCTTAAGACTCTCTCGCCGACTTCGATCCTTCGCCCACGAGCGCAAGCTCGCAGACATTGTAGGAAGGCAGTAAGTCGATGGGAACTATGTTGAGGTCCCAGTGTATTGCGCTTAAACTGCAAAATAATTTTCTTTATTGGGAAGAATTTAGTAATTTCTATGTTTCCAAGGATTCCTAGCAATGTTCTCCCAGTTCTCATGCGATCCCGGAAGTTTCCGGGAGCGAGCCATTACTAAGTACGCCCCACTTAGAAAACGCGCCAAATTTAAACTTGTTTGGTTTCTCTTTGATTGGGAGAATGTTTCTATCATTTCAGTAATTAATATAAAAACTACAGCCAATTATTCAAAAGTTATGTATCTGTTTTCTTAAGTGAATGTAGTACATTATGATGTCACATATTACCGACCATACAATGTATTTCTCTTGAACCCATTAAAAGTTAGAGAAATGACATTATAGGGCTGAAATTTTTTTAAATTAATGGAAACTATTCTTTCGCATGGCTGTTTGGTCAGTTTGAGAAGAAAAAATGATGGCCGAGTCTAAACATCCGGATAGTCTGTATATTTATGTATACGTTCATAACATGTTCGAATTTAAACGTAGGAACCTGGAAAAGGAAAGGGGAATAAAGCGACATAGGTTGTATCCAGACGTATAGTCACTTTCAAAAATAATTGGTGAAAATTATCGAGAATATAAACGAATTCACGGCATGATATTTCTAAGTGAAATGAATTAATTATAATGTATTATATGAGCTAGGTGAGAAGGGAGGAGAAGTCTTTGTCAAATCAAATTGCATTATGATTAGTTTATTTCACTTAGAAATACTAAGTCGTAAATTTGTTTACAATTTCGATAAAATGCATCATAAATTTTTTCGTTTCTGACTGACTAAAAATGCACGAGACACCCGTAATAAACAAACAGGAATAACCATACCATCCGCCGCCGTCTTTGTATAACTTCAAATACCCGAGCCATGAGGGAAAACTTATAAATATTTTGAAAATTTAATATTTTTCTCAAAAGTCAGCAATTCAAACTGACTAGAAAGCCACGCGCAAAAATATTATCTATAAATTTGAAAAAATGTCAACCCAATATTGTAAGTTAACTAATTTTAAATAGGTGGAAAAGAAATATATATTTTTTATTGAAAATACGGTCGGTAATACGTGACATCATAACATACTATATGCACTCAATTTAGTTAGTTTCCTTCATTTTTCTCCTAATTATTCATTTGACAACCAGTCATCTTCAAATTATTTGTTCTTGGAGTACGATTTTTTGAAATAACAGTTTCAAATTTCGTGCAAATGTGCACTGATTTCAAAATGAAATAGGTTGTTTTTTTTATTTTGTATAAATATGTCACAATTATAGTTCCATTCATAATTAAGCTATTTATTTTTTTAAAACATGTTCTAAATAGTTATGAAAATCAAATGTTAATAAAGAGAAAGAAATCATAAACGTTGACGCCAAAAGATCTTTAATTTGTTCAGACACTTTCTAGTCTCAAATTTTTTCAATAGAGAGAACCTGAATTTTTCTTCATAAAAAAAATTTAAAAAGAATCGATCTGTTAACATTTTTTTTTTCAATTTGAGAAAAAAAGATTTTTTCTATCTAGTCCTACATGATACAATATAAGTTAGAACCTTACGAGAATTGATACAATAAATAAAATTGAAGAAGCTATTGAAATTTTAGCTTTGTTTTCAAATAATTTTTTAACCTAGAGCTCACATTAAAAGTGTATACGTAGTGATAATATGCTACCTTAGATGTTCAAGAAAATGTACAATATCTTATAATCATTTGACCAAAGCCCGAAATTTAACAAAACTCGTAAATTTAATAAATTCTTGCACTCAAAAAATTCATTTATTACGATTTATGAAATTAGTTCTTTTGGTGCTTCCTTAATAATCCTAGAATATATGAATTTTTAATATTTTTTTGGAATACTGGATTTAAATACGAAATTCCTAGAATTTTGAAAAACGAAGAATCCAACGATAAAAATTGGAAGAAACACCCTCAAATATCTACTCAAATCTAAAAACAGACAAAAATTAAAAAACGAAAGAAGAAGAAGAAGGCAAAATTTAAATCCCATTCCTTCTTCTTTTTTCTTCGTCTTTTTTTATTTTTATCAAATCACAATCAAAAAGTATTTACAATATCTATCAACGTGAATATTATAAATAACAATGTAAATGGTTCTTTATTTCGATTTGAAAAAGATAAAAATGGAAAAAGACGAAAGAAAAGAGAATAAAGGAGGGGATTTGGAGGTTGCCTATTTTTTCTTTCCTCCTTTGTCATTTTTATGTGTTCTTGATTTGAATAGAGGCATTTGAGGGTATTTTGCTTAAATTTTATAGTTCGATTTTTGGTTTCTTTAATTTTCAGGGATTCCTTATTTAAATTTTAATGTTAGACGTTGAACAGAAATTGAAATTCTGATTGAATTTGGTTTGAATTTCTTAAGCCTGAATACTGGATTACTGATATGTATGATTTTAAAATTTTTAGACGTTTTTGTTCCAAATTTGTAAAGTCTATGAGAATGTAGGGAAAAGTTGGGCTTTTTTTTGTACAGAATTATTAGAGATGTCATTCTATTATTCAAAAGAATTGATGCTTACCATATGGAAGAAAATATGTAAGGCTTGAAATTTATACTTTCAAATGTTACATTTAAGAACTACATTTAGGAATAGATTTAAAAGAATAAAATTATTTTAAGTATTTCTGATATCAGCTAATATAGATAAACATATAAATGATTCATAATATTTTTGAACACAAAGTAAGTACTTGTTGATGACAGGAATTTTTTATTTTACAAGTTTCATTCCTTGCTAGTCTCTTTTTGATATCGATTATTAAAAAACCTAAAAATCTTGAGATTTATGTACAAAAAATGTTTGATGATATATATTTTTTTAATGTTCTCGGTCATCGAACATTTTATATTTACATTGTTTTTACCTCAACCTCAGTGCATTATGCAATAAAAAGGCCGTAGCCTGTGTGGGGGTCATCAACAGGGTCAGGTTGGGGGGGGGGGGGGGGGGGGGGGGGGGCGGGGGGGGGGGGGGGGGGGGTG
>JAUMHM010000071.1:12609948-12628718 GCA_032362435.1 Melikaiella ostensackeni | reverse complement strand
TGTGTGGGGGTCATAAACAGGGTCAGATTCCCCCCCCCCCCCCCGAAACGCTTGAAACAGATATACATAATATACATATACTTTCCTGACTGTGCGCAAGTGTGCCGCTGTAAATCCTTCACCGAAAGAAATTGCAATATAAAGTATACTCGTGTTTTATCCCCACATATTTTCTATATATTTTAATGAGGGACAAATTATAGCCCTTCTGTGGTGTTAAATTTTCAATCTAGCTTTTGACATTTTACATAATATTGTTAAGTACCTCTTTATTTTTATTAATTTAATAAAGGCCACTGAATTTTTTTTTCCAACATTAGAGAGTGGCTCGGCTTATCTTCTCTGGTTCTCTCGCTCCGATTTTCTGTAATGTAGAAATATAGACGAAAGGAACGACTTCGTTACTGCATAAATTATGGAAGGTTAATTTTTTTTTGTTTGATCTAAAAGTTTCTTTAAAAGATGCATTTCAGTTTAACATTTATCTTCTTTCCTCCCACAAACTTCTATGTTTATTGTAAGTCCACTTTCATGCTTCAAATTCAGGAAAAATGATGAAAAAAACTTATATAGAAATAGAGTTAAAATAAAGCGATAACTATAGAAATTTCGAAATAATTGCACTACAGAAAACCAAAAACTGAAACTCCGAACGAAGATCCGCAACACTTTATTCACCTTGGAGGGTTGGGAGAATAAAAAACTTGAGCATATTTTAAGAACGATTTAATTAATAAAATAAGCAGGACTGAGAAGTACGAGAAGCACCCCATAAAAATAATCAACGAAGATGAACAAAGATCAACAATAAACAACAGAATTAGAATTGTACTTTTGGTTTTGTGGAAAAAGACTAATGATGACCATGATGATAACCGTACTTCTTCCCATGATGGTGATGACCTTTCTTTCCATGATCTTCGTGGTGATGATGATGCTTCTCGTGTCCATGCTTTCCATGATGTCCATGATGTTCATGATCATGATGTCCCTTATCATGATGGCCTTTCTTGCCATGATGATGTTCATGATGACCAGAGTGGTGATGACCTCCCTTCTTGTGATGGCCTTCCTTTCCTCCGTGGTGTTCATGATGATCACCATGTTTCTCATGATGACCTCCCTTGTGATGGTCATCGTAGAATTTGTGTTCTTTGTGGTACTCATCCTTATGTTCCTTTTTATGATATCCATGGGTTTTTTCTCCTTTCTTGTGTCCTTTCTTGTGACCATGCTTGTGACCCTTGTGTCCGTGACCATGTTCATGATGTTCTCCATGTTCACCATGCTCATCATGATGGTGTTTCTTATGACCACCGTGCTCATGATGGTGACCCTCGTGGTGATCTTTTCCATAATGACCATGATCCCCCTTGTGGTGGTGATGATGATGGTGATGACCCTTGTGACCTTTTTCTCCATGCTCATCATGATGGTGCTCATGGTGCTCGTGACCACCCCCATGTTCTCCATGGTGACCATGGTGACTGGCAGCTACTTCCAAGTCTCTTTTGGTCCTTATGTCTCTAGCAGAAGAGAGGGTGATCACCACACAAAGTAGGGCCAATGCCAGGCAGAGCCTCAACCCTGTGGTCTTGGCCATTTTGAATCTCCGAGGAACTCACGAGTGCAATTGACTGACTAAGTGTTGCTTTGGCTAAAGCTTATATATACTTGAGGCGCTATAGATACTGGCGCCTTTATACGTAATCGCTTTCGTTCTTTTTCTTTCCTTTGCCACAGACTCATTCACAATGAGAGCCACGCATTTCGTAAACTATTGTTTCGAGTCGATTAACTAACTATCCCCACGAAGAGTTCCTATACCGAGGAGCTGCTGCGAAATAAAAGCTGGAAACTGGGAGAAAACGTTGACCATGGCTGAGAGTTAGCTTATGGTGTGAAGGTCAGAGGAATGATCATATGGTCTTCCTCATATTCTTGGTCAAACAATGTTAATGCAAAGAATGCTTATTCCTAAAAACGAATTCAGAAAACTAAGAGCTGGGAGCAATTTTAAAAAGCATTGTTATAAGTCTGGTAAACAAAGATCAATTTTACTGACTTAAAAAAAGTCACGAAAGTGTTTAAGACTTCAGCGCTCACCTCTGATTGATATCATACTCCCTATACACATGTATTTTGATGCGCTGATAAGGAAAATGACAATGAAATTGACTTCACGTGTCGCTTTCTAGGTCAAAACTCGAATAATGTATACAAATTTCACGTTTTTATCATTTAGTTCAGTGAATATTGAAAATTTTCAAAAAAGCTTTCAGTGAAAGTCATAGATCTTTCAAAAGCACACATTTTTTGTCTCATACATTTTTATTCTACGGCTGACCGTTTTAGAGCAACTGGACAATAAATATTAAGAATCACTAGAATACTGCACAATGGACAGCAGTGTGACTCAAACTATTTTTGTGACCAGTCACAGGAAAGCCATCACGCAACGAGACATTAAAAAGGGGTAGGTGTGTGACTTAAATTATTTATGTGACCTGTCACAGGGGTGCCTCCCTCACGCGACGTTGGAAGGGGGTAGGTGTTTGACTTTAATTATTTCTGTGATCAGTCACAGTGGAGCCTTCCCGTCCCCATAAGGCGTTATGAAGAGGTAGGTGTGTTACTTAAATGATTTTTGTGACCAGTTAAACAGAAACTTACGCCTATCGGCCGTTGGAAAGGGGTAAGAGTGCAACTTGAATTATTTGTGTGACCAGTCACAGGGGAGCCTTTTCGAACATAACGAGACGTTGGAAAGGGGTGAGGGTGTAACTTAAATTAATTATGTAGCCTGTCACAGGGGTGCACGCCACGTTGAAAAGGGGTAGGTGTTTGAATTACATTATTTCTATGATCAGCCATGGTGGAACCTTCCCGTCCCCCACGAGGCATTATAAAGATGTAGGTGTGCTACTTAAATAATTTTTGTGACCAGCCAAAGAAAAAATTACCCCACCGGACCGTTGAAAAGTGGTAGGAGTGTAACTTAAATTATTTCAGTGACCAGTCACAGGGAAGCCGTTTCGAATGCAACGAGACGTTGGAAAGGGGTGGGGGTGCAACTGAAATTATTTATGTGACCTGTCATAGGAGTGCCTTCCTCACGGGACGTTGGAAAAGGGTAGGTGTTTGGCTTAAAATATTATTCTTGTTACCATTCGCAGGGAAGCCTTTCCGCCCCCCCCCCCCGCCAAGCGTTATAAAGAGTTAGGTGTGTGACCTAAATGCTTTTTGTGACCAGTCAAACAGAAGCTTCCCCCACCGTTCTTTTAAAAAGGGGTAGAAGTGTAAGTTTAATTATTTCTGTGACCAGTTACACCGCCCTCAACGAGATATTTGAAAGGGATAAGGGTGTAACTTAAATTCTTTATGTGACTTGTCACAGGGGTGCCTTCCTAACGCGATAGGGGAAAGGGGTCGGAATATGACTAAAACTTTTTCTGTGACCATTCGGAGGACTGCTGTAGGTCCCATTTCAAACAATTCTACACTTTGTACAAAAATTTTCCTTTTTTTATCGAAAAATAATTGTTTTTAATAAAAAATTTTCATTACATAAATTGTGTATTTTTAAAAGATCTACAACTCTTGTTAAAGAAATTTTCGTAAATTCTGATTATTTAATGTAATAAATGGTAAAACCTGAAATTTTTTATAGTTTTATCAAGGTTTGACCTTGGAGGCGACATTTGCGGCTATTTTCTGTATCATATTTGTAATAATCGCATCAAAATACATGCTTATAGGTAGTCTCAAATTATTCGGAGATAAGCGCTTTTCGGAGGTACACCCCTTCTAACTCCTGTACATAGCTTTATATACATAAAAAAAGAAAAATCAACTGCCAAATAGGTTGCTCAAGAAATGTTTTTCACGTAAATGTGTCCTTTTATTTGCCTTTTTTATTTCTCGTAAGCAGAGTATATAGTTCAAGTCGTATATGTACATACCATTTGCTTATCGTTAATTCTCAACATTCAATACTCAAAATTGAATCTTATTTTTTTATTTCTGCAATGTAGAAGCATTTTTTGCGAGAATCTTATTAGTGAAAAATTGTTTATTACATAGAAGAAATCAAACTGAAAAAAAATTGACTACTTTTTAATAATTGAAGAGTCTTCGGACAAATAGGCGTAAGTGCCAAATTTCAGAAATTGGGTTTATTGGCTTAAGGTTATTGTTTTGTCCTAACTCAAGCTCCTGTAGAAAATTATAGTTTAGTTTGATTTTGAAATGGATCAGAATCCATGTTTGGTAATTTGAAAAAAATGTAATTCCTTGTTTTCGTCCGTTCTTCTTACGATTCAATAGAGCTACGTAATAGCTCGAAAGTACTTTTTCTTTTAATTAAAAGATAAAACAGGTTTGCAACTCTTTGTATATCAATGTTTACGTTTTTGGGGCGCGCCGTACCTTTGACAAGGGTATTCCTTAGAAGTTGTTGATCTTTTTAGGATGTTCCTTTCGCGATTCATTGGAGTTAACTAATAGCTTGAAAGTAGTTTCTTGTTTGTTTGTTTTTTTTTTTTTTTGATCAAGAAATAAAGTTATTTAACTCTTTTTGAGTTGAAATCCGCGTTTTTTGGGACGTGACGTTCTTTGATAAGGGTTTCCTCACAAATAGTAGCCTTTTTCCAAGCGCTCCTTTCGCGAATCAATAGAGGTAGGTAATAGCTCAAAAGTACTTTTTTTAAATTAAAGAACGAAAAAGCTATGCAATTATTTTTCAGTCAAAATCGGCGTTTTTTGGGACGCATCGTTTCTTTGACAAAACATTTCTCGGAGATGGTTGTTTCTCTTAGGACGTTCCTTTCATGGTTCGAGCGTTTTGGAATATACGCCCCTTTCCCCGGCGAACATTTGATTTTGTATTTGAAAAATTCTTTTATTTTGTTTGGTTCCTTAGGCATACAATCAAATAACTTTCAATGATGACATTTTTTTTAAAAATGCTTCTGTAAAGCAGAAATTCAAAAATAAGTTTCCTTGCCCTATATTTCCAATGCAAGCATTTCCTCCACATTTAACTATGTATAGTTGGCTAACGAGGAATCTTGAACACTGAAACTCGAATCTCAAGATATTGAACTTGAAACCAGGACCTGGAAACGTGAAACTGCATATCAATTCGAAAAATGAAACTGGGAACTCGAAACTCGAAAATCGGAGAAATGGAATTCCGGAAATCTAAACTTGACGCTTTGACCTTGAAAATCAAAACTTGGAACTTTAAAAATGATTCTCGTAACCAGAAGATGAAAACTAGAGTATCTAAAGTAAAAAATTAAAAACATGAAACTCCGTACTCGAAATTCCAAACTCAAAACTCCAAACTGGAGAATATAAATTCAAAACACGAAACTTGTAGCAGAAATTTCTAAACTGTAGGTTTGAAACTTGAAAATCATTATTCGCGAGTTGAATCTCGAAACTTTTAGTTGGAAACTGGGAACGGAAGTATCGAAGACTGAATGTCGATACCAGAAGCTTGATACAAGAAACTTGTTTCAAAAATCGATAAAATAAAATGGATTAATGAAACAGTCGTTTGACTTAGAAAATTTGATGTTATTATATTTAGAAAGTTTTAGAAAAAATGTTGCTACTGAGCATTAACATCGCCTCAAGTAGTGATGCTCAACGATTCAATGTGCCATCTTTCGAAAGCTCACAAAAATATATTAAAATTCGATTGTTTTGGTTCATATGACTTTTGGTTCAATAGATTTTTAATGAAATCGAATACCTGCTGTCCAAAAAATGGACGCATGTTTTCAGTATTAAAATATTGTATGATACACATTAGATTATTAGAAAAGTTATTGCCAAGCATATACAATTCACTGTCAGTGAAGTCTTAAGAATTTATGATTTTTTTAATTGCGAGTGCAAATAAAAATTTTAATTCTGAGATTGTAAATACCGCCTACACGTGTGGTTACATTAGAATTACTCGTGTTTCGTAGTGGAAAATAAGTAATGAAAGAAATCGAGGTCTTAATTATCAGAATTTAAAGATAACTGCTTGTAGCTTTAAATGAAGTGAGAAATAAGTTAATTCGAATGGTTCTACAAAAATGCTAGAGAAAGATACAATTCTGAGTTACATTTTGTTATGTTTGAGAAATACATACAAATAGATTAATTTGATACTTGATAATGTTTACTAAAGAAAAGGATTTATTTTTCAAAAACTTGAGAAAGATTGCTATACCAATTCCAATAAACATATTCATTTATATAGTTCTACATCTACTCAAAAATTATTTTAATACTCCTACAAAGTATCGACTTCCTTATCTACATGTTTTGTTTTTAATCTTTGAAGCTGTAGGACACGTTCAAGAATTCATGATATTTCACGTATATTAAAACATGGATACCTTCATTGTAAATTAATTCAATTAAGCTCAGAAGGAAACTTTGACAATTATAATCCAATTTCCCCCCTTTTGCCCACCAGACTACTTATTCTGCAGCATTTGTAATAAACGTAGAAAAAACAACACTGAAATTTCTCTTCTAGAATAATTCCACAAATTCGTGAACACGCACAATAACACCGTGACAAAAACGCTAATTTCCACAAACGACCTTCATCGTTGAATCGACTGGAGTTTGTTTACGCTTCGCTATGTCCTATAAGAAAGACTTTTGTTTTTGCCTTGCGACACCGACGCAGGTTCCTACAAGAAGAGCGAAAGCAAGCGTCAAGACCGTTATGCTCCTCTTTATTTTGCTCCTCTCTTCTAGGAAGGCGAACCGCCTTAATCTTCCCGGAAGAGCCACCCGCTCGGAAGGAAACGTCCCGATTCTCAGAAAGGTGTTCAGAAAGGGGACGGCGCGAATCCGCTATATCGTTTAGCAAGAATCGCTGATTTCAATCACTTACGCAACTCTGCGCCGTCAAAAACAGACATTACAATTTAAACAGGTTAAGGAGACGCCGCTTTCGCAACGATTAACGAGGCACGGAGAAAGACGATTGCTTCCCTAAAATCGCTGATTATTCTCCTCCCGATATATAATCGCTCCCGTACCGATCAAAGTTACCATACTTGTGTCTGCCGCATGGTCGGTTAAGTTGGACGCAAAATGAAGTCCTACGCAGTGCTCTCCTTATGCCTTGGATTGTGCCTGGTGATATCCGAAGCAAGGGAAATTTCGAGTTTTTTCGGCGACCTTGAGACAGCCGCATCTGGTCACAAATGGGACAAAGGGGGTGGTGGAGAGGAGCACGAGGATCATTACTCGAAGCACGGAGAGAAGGGGGACAAAGGTTACGAAAGTGAACACCATCACGACAAAGGCGAGAAAGGTCACCACGACAAAGAGGATCATCATCACCATTATGCAGATCATGGTGGTCACAAAAAACACCACCACCATGATGATGGATACTTCGCTGAACATCACAAGGGAGAAAAGGGAGAAAAGGGCCACAAGTTCCACGAAGATGGAAAGTACGCCAAGGGTCACAACACTAAGGGTCATCACGAGATTCACAAGTTGGATGAGTACAAGAAGCATAAGGACTTTTATGATGAACATCACGACCAAGGTCATCATGAAGATCATGGCGGTCATCATCATGAGCATAAGCATAAGAAAGGAGGTCATCACAAGAAAGGACACCATCATATTGGCCATCACGAAGGACACCATGGCAAGAAAGGTCATTATAAAAAGGGTCATCATCACCATGCTCACAAAGGACATAAGGGGGAAGGCGGTCATGATAAGCATCATCATCATCACCAAGGATATGGCAAGAAGGGCTCTCACGAGGACCACAAGAAGTGGCACTTCAAAAAAGGACACTAATCTCTATTATATTCCTTTTACAATTCGCCAGTTTGTATGTTATGTTTAACCTGTTGTTTACCTCAATATCTTCTGTACATTTTTTTTTTGAAGAATATATCAGTTGTTTTCTTATATTGTTGTTTTTCATTTCCTGTGTTCCTCCTCAGCTGCTTAGAGGTGTATTATATATAATTTTGAAAAAAGATAGCCAGAGATGTAAAAAAAAAATCTTCCAGGAAATATAATCAACACTTTATCATTAGGATTGACTAAGAATTTCAGCATTTTCTACAATGAAAGTAAGAACCAATTCAAGTAACTTTTGTTAGATACATTATTTTAAATATTTTTTTCTAAAGTATGCTTCAGTATATCCTCAACAATTCATTACATTCAACAATAAGTATATTTTTTCCAAGTAGAATTTACGTATAGGGAACGACTTTGATTTATAATATTTTCAATATTCGAGAGCCCTGAGAAGTTTTGAAGTACATAATACCTGTCTGAGTAAATTAATAATTAATTAATTGTAGCGAGTTAATAGGGGAGAATTTCGGGATGATTTGTGTCATATTCTGAAATGAGAGAATGTCTGCTTTCTGTAGCGCAATATCCATGTTGATGCGAGCATTAAAGCAAAGTGCGACTATTAACCAAAATTTCCATCTGCGTCTGACATTTCCCTGTATATATTTGCATAGGTACTAGTCTTGTTATGTGCAGCACCATGTCTTCTCTCCGGAAGAGACGCTTTATTTCCATACACTCTGCATCCTCTAGAAACTATAGGAGACGTAACTATTTACTCGTCTGCGTAATTATTTATTAAAGCAAGAACGGCAAAAAAATTAACAAGCTTTATTCTCCAAAATAATATTATCATCTACACTATAGTTTATTAAAATTGAAGGTTAAGAAGTAAGGAAAATATGTAGTTACGAAATTCTCAGAATTAAGAGAAAATTTGATTCTTCATTTTTAATTTCTAAGAATTTTGTAGTTACATTTGAACTTTGGGCGTTAAAGAGAAATTTGAATTTCGATTTATTCTCAATTTGATTTCTTGAATTAAAAAAAAAAGTTAAAAAGATAATTAATTAATTGGTCTGCAAGTTTTTATTCTCCAAAGTTTCTGTGCAATGAAAAAGTTTCGATTCTAAAAAGTAATCACGGTAACGGTCAATGTGTTGCGGCAGCAATGAGATAAATTAGGTCATTTTTCATTCACTCTAAAAAAAGCCCTGTACAAATACGCCTATCGATTAGGCAAATGATTAGACTCATGATTTTGCGAGTTTTAAGTTTTCTGACAGATATTGAGCCTTTGTGAAACATTGAAAGGGTATCGGATAATTTATGCAAAAAAAGACGTAATTGTCTGGTCGAAGGCATTTATAATTAGTCGTCTCTAGCAATTGATTCGATTCAGTGGAAATTTCTCACGGAGGTTTAGCAAAACAATTGTCAAAGTCATTCTTAAAAAAAATGTTTGAACTTCTACCGTGTGAAATGAAATAGTTGGAAACTTCTGGAATATTGAAGCAATGATTTATTGTTTTACACAACACGTTTCTTTCGTAAACTCTTAGTAGTAACATAAAGAAATTGCACCGTTTCCAAACTCCCCTCCCTTCATTCTCTGCACTCAGATTTTACAGTAGCTGAAAGTCGCAGTTTGTTAACCGAATCGAATGTTTCTCCCATCATACCAGTGAGAGGTACTGAATCTCTGGTAGTTCTTTACCAGCTACATATTTTATGAAACCTCATTACGTTGCACATTATTTAATGTGTATTTATTATCAGGAAAAAGTGAAACCGGTACTTGTTTATCACCGGAATTGATAGACCTGGTTCGCATCAATGAACCATATAAATATGCTGAGGCACTCGGATTGATCTCTAGTAAAAGTTAATAGCTCGTTTAAAGCGCCAAGAAAATAGTGGTCGCAATATATAATTCGCACATGAAGATGCACCTCTTGCGACTCAAACTTCACATATTCATATGTCACCTCTTGTGTGTCTCATCAATCAATCTACATTTGAATCAGTATAAAATTTTCCACACAGTTGAAGTTCACATCGGAAAACATCGACAGGAAGGTGGACTTCGAGTTAGGAGGCAAGTGAATAATGTCCGATCAAAATATTTTTTGCCGGTGACCCATGGACCTATAAATTACACCCTACTAAGAGAATTCTCAAGAAATAGTGTCCCGACACAGGATAATAAGGACGTGAGTACAATGTTGAGGGGCTATGCCCTTTTTGTGAAGCAGGAACTACCTGTTGATGAAATCTCGAACTCTGTAGATGGAGCAGATTTTGAAGAAATGAATGTTGATCAAGAGAATGGTTATGTCAAAGCAGATAATCTTTATGAAGATGATCTGGACTCCTCAGAATACGAGCTGAAAACATACGCTAACCCCTTTCATGGTAATGATGTTGACAATGAATACGTCTGGCAAAATCATCAGCATTTCAATAATGAAAATGATTATAAGCATCATGATGATGGTTACCTGCATAAAAATCATGAAAGTATTTTCAAAAATGATAAAGGGAGTGAAGGAGAAATAGGAGAATCAAACTACGGTTTTAAAACAAGCTTCCATAAAGGTTTTCATGGATCTTATGAAGACGAACACCATAGTTTCTATGATGGGAATGATGATGGCGAGAATGGTTACCATGATGAAAGCTTTGACCATGAGGACTACGATAACATTTGGAACTACGGGAATGGCGGAGACGGAAAAAATCAAAATCACAAGGTTAGTAAGGCAAATGGATTTTACAACGTCTTCCACAAGGATGAGCTTAAGAAGGCTCGTGATTTTTATAATAATGGAAATGAGAGTGGTCATTTTTACAAAAGTGAGGAGCATAAGAGACGTTTTGATGATTCTGTGAAAGAAACTAAAAAAGGTCACGCGTATTCCGGTGGAGGAGGTCGTCCTTCTAGAAAGAGGAGTTCTGGATTTGGGGGTCGAAAAGAATGTCACTTTAAAGAAGGTGATGGTAGAGAGGGGCATGAGGATTATCACGACGAGTGGAAGAGTTATGGAGAAAAGAGAGGACGGACCCACAGGACATATGATTTTGTGGATAGATGATGTAGGTGAGAAGGGGAACGTGAATCAGAAAACAAGAAGAGGGGATGATATTTTCTGAAAAGAACATAGTGAAGATCTGGAAATTTTGTGGACTAGATGCTATGGTTCAGAAGAGGAATGTTGATCAGAAAATAACAATTATGGATGTTGATCCCAAACCCCAAATTACCAGATCTTAGGACCGAAAATTCATCTCATCAATAAGAGTTTATTCGGGACACCAGAAGATGTGATTTTTCCCAACAGAACATGGCCCTGAATAAATTGGGGAACTAGACACTTTGTATATAGATGATGTGGGTCAGAAGGGGAATATGAATTAGGAAATAATGAATAAGGATGATAATCACGAACCCTCAGTCTTTAGACTTCAGGAGCAAAATCTTAATAAATTAGTAAAGGATAATTCGGTACATCATAAGATGTTATTTTTCTTAAAAGAAAGTAGTGGACCTGGAAGCGGGGAGCTAAAAAACAATTTTTTTAGCGTTGAACTTAGTATGAACTCATGTGTTGTAATAACTAAAAACAATCTTTATTCGAAATACAAGGCTCTTAGCCCGAATGTGACTCTTTTTGTATATACATAAGCGAAAGGTATATAACCCATGGTCGGAGAGTCAGTCGTGTTTGACGCCTTACATAATAAATGTTTTGTACTTAAAGCATAACCGATTATGGAGACAAAGAAAATCCAAGCTCCTTTCACTCCCGCAATATGCAAGTCTTCCGAGAAGGCTGAAAAAGTAAAGGCGATCTTTATCCGTCGCGTTTCATTGATTACCCTAATGATGATTAGAATTAAAAAACAAACAACAAATGAGGTGTAACGTGAGTTGCGTCAGTAACCCTTGTGGGAAGATCCGGAAGAGGAGGCTTCTTCCTTTTCCGCCTTGTGCTTAGACTCTTTGGCAAATTCAGCAGCTTTTTCGTAATGCTCCTTCTCCGCGTGTTCCCTGTCGTGTCCCTGAGCGACACCGTATTGATGACCGTTGGTGAAGGTGCCTTTTTTGGCTTGCTGATCTTCGTGAAACTGCTTGTCGAGCTTTTCGACCTTCTCATGAGTGCCCTTGGCTTCAGCGTGGTGACTTCTTTCGGTTCCAAAAGCCTCTTCGTGGGCGCTGACATGCTCATCATCATAGAACGATGTGTCTTTTTTGTACTCATCCTTGTGGTAGACGTTATGGTATCCCGTAGTCTTGTGACCCTTCTTGTGTCCCTCACTCTTCCCAAAAGCTTCGCCCTTTTCACCCTTGACAGCTGCTTCACTTTCGGAGTATTTTTTGACCTCGTCGAGTTCTCCCTTTTTGGAACCAACCGCAGCATCATAGTGGCCTGCATGGTGGGCCTTCTCCAGTTGACCCTTCTCAGCTTTGTCGAACTCCTCAGCAACTTTATAACCCTTAGCGGCCTCTTCGGCAGCAACTTCCTCCTCCTTAGCCTCAGACTTGGAGCCAGCGCCCTTTTTGTAAGAATTGTCAGTATGGATGTCGCCTCCGACCAGTTCCACGTCTCCGGAAGTGATTGCAGGAATGAGAGTCAGAGTTCCTCCACTTAGACTTTTAGTGACTCCTCCGAGATTGGGAATTCCAACTCCAACTCCATTTCCTAGACTAGAGGTGAGTCCCAGGCCACCTTTGGAAATTCCATAACCTAAGCCTCCTTGCGGAAGTCCTCCCAGAACAAGGTTTTCCACTCCTCCGTCGTAGTCTACCGCCTCGTCATCTCCAAGATCTTCGATGGTTTCTACATCGTCGAACTCATCAAATTTGACTTCGTCATCAAGAGTACCTGAAATTGGAGAAAGTAGAACTATATAAATTTTCCAGGTAGGAATACTAAGGTAGAATTCCGTTCCAAGACAAATGTAATTTCTCTTAGTAGCTATGAAAGTCCGCCCAAAAATTAAATGCACTTTTTTCTGGCATTCTTTGGTCTCTTTGTTTACTCCCGTAACGCACCAGACTACTTAAGAGAGAGAGAGAGAGAGAGAGAGAGAGAGAGAAATATTATCACGAACTTCAGGGTTATAATTGAAAAATCCAACGTTCCAATATTGTGAGTAAAATTTATTTTAAAAATTCATCAAATGGGCAAACTTGCTCGGAAGGCGAAATGAATGGTTTCTTCGGATCGGTGCAAAACATTTCAAGTCGAAATTTAAAAAAAATAATTGTACAGAATCGTGGACAATGGGTCATTTGCCTCATACTTTGAGAAGTCCGATATATTGTACATTTCCAGGAAAAATATACGCAAATGTTCAAAAAAAAGTATATCGTGCCGAAAATTTTCAAAAGAAGTGAAAAAATAGGATAAATAACTTCTAGCGTTAAGCTTCCTGAAATGATAAACAAATTCAGTAAATTTTCAAGAAAAGCGTAAAAATGTTTTAATTGACTTCTAGCCTGAAGATTTAGGAAATTATATGCAAATTTCTCTCGAAATTGGTATAATGGATCGTCAATTTTCCGACGAAGAAAAAAAAAATTGCTATGAACTTCTAGTGTCAACATTTATCTTTCTGCTTAAGTATGCTGGTTTTGAGGGAAATTCGCATATAATTTCTAAAATTGTGGTGCTAGAAAGTAGACGTTAATTACTATGAGTTTTCACTTCTTCGGAAAATTTTTGATCCCGTATACTTACTCCAGCTGCCACTAATACTTCTCTGTGCATTGAGAGGTCTGAAGGGTAACTTTGGCCTAATGTGTCGAGAAAAGTCCCCTGATTATAAATATCCAGGGTAACCTTGCAAAAATTTTTCGTTTATTACTTGAGCTATTTTTAGCTATCCTTTAAACTTCAAAAAATGGCCTTCTTGAATATATATGTGTGCAATATTCCATTTTAGAGAAGCGTACAATTTTGTGAGTCTTCAAGTTAGAAGTTAATTAATACCTGTAAATTTTTCATTTCCAACTGAAAATTCGAATTAAGCAACCTATAAAATCCTCACTATACCAATTTTTTTTGGAATCTCCAATGTATTACACTTTTCGAAGACTTGTCGAAATTTTGGATTTTTATTCCAGTTTCGTATTCAGTGATCCGAGAACCTCCAAAGATTTATAAAAACCTGACCGTACCAATTTTTTTTAGAAATCTCCAATGTATTAAACTTTTCAAAAACTTGTCGAAATTTTGGATTTTTATTCCAATTTCGTATTCAGTGACCCGTGAACCTTCAGAGATTTATAAAAACCTGCAAACGTATTGAAATTTTAAAAATTTAGGTCGTCTTTTTAATGTTTTAAGTTTCGACCGTAAAATGATATAGGGGACAGGTTCTCACAGATGTTCGGCGTGCACAGATAATTAAAAGGAATATCTGACAAATTATTCAATAAAGGTTTCACAATTACTAAAAATCTATTATTCTGTTATATTGGCTTCTTTTAGAAAAGTTCTGTTTTCGTGCTTTTCGTATTCAAGATTTATTTTAATAAAATGTGTCTTTGATATTTCGTTCTGATTTTTCTTTACATTTTTAGCTGATATTTGAGAAAAACAGGACCATTAAAGATGTTTTTACTGTTATACTTACAATCTAGTAACACTATTCTCGCGATATTTGTGGCAAACAAGGGTTTTGTTTCTGGATTTAGAATAAGCAACCCATATTTGGTAAACTAAGTTTCAGGGTATACAGAGAGTCGATGAGATAGTTTTTAAAATATTGATTTTAATATTGTCGAAATGCGTGAGGGAATTTTTCATTCTGATATTTCGACGGTTAGCAGGTCGGCACGAATATATCGCGCGTACTATAATGTAAATAGTAACCTAACCTTTTTTAATTTGGTAACACTGAAATTTATTACCTATGCTGCGGGTTCAATGTTCAGCAGATACATAACGTGCATCTATAAGCCAGTTTAATATTACAAATTTCTCAGTAAATATTAAACAGTTTAAGTTCAACGAAAGTTTTTCTAGAAGATAAACCAAGTAAATGAATACATCAACGACTAAACCTATTTAAAAACCTTAATTTATTGAACACAACGTGTGACTATCTGTGTATACTCGAGGGTACATAGGGATTCAAATAGCATGGTCTTATCGATTGCTAATTTTATCCTAAATGCCCACATAAAAAAGTTTTACCTTACCAGTTTCAAACACCTAAAGGATCAAACGTCATTTACACGTCTCAAACTTTTCAGGCTAGTCTTAAAATGAACATCTATACGAGTTTAAATTTTCTTGACTCCCTGTGGACACTTTTTCCCTATTCGGCAGTCCTAAAATACCCCCCGCGGTATAAAATTGCATGAAAATCAGCACATGTATTAAATTTTTCAAAAACTTGAATGCCATATTGAAACCACCGTTTTTAATTTAAATCCCCAATTCGTAATCAGCGACCGAAAAGACTCCTAGTATTCCGTTTTATGAATGTCCGTCCATTCATTGAATTTTCCACTTCTGTCGCCATATTGGATCGGACGTTTTTAATTTTTTGTTTCCTGTAAACATATATAGAATTTTTGGTCTCGGTTCATATCCCTGGTTCAATAAACCACGATCCACGAATATAGATATCTAACCACATCTGGAGTTGATTAACAAGTGTTTTGCTTGTACAACTTTTGAACGAATTTTCAGATTGATGTGAATTTTCGGAAATATGTTTTGATACAACGTGTATCAACTCTCCGTGAATACAATTAAATTGTCCAATTACCCCTGCTGACACTGCCGACGCTGTATTTTGTGGGATAATTAAATCCGGATCCAGAGCTGGCAACGTTTCCAAATCCGGTTCCCCTGAACCGCTGCACACCACTTGATGATCCAGAACTACTGCCCGAATGAGTACCGAAGCCACCTCCAATTGCTTTATTCAATACAAAGGTAGTTTCAGCTGCTTCTAAGTCTTTAGATCTTAATAAGTTGACACCTGATGCTCCACTCAATTTGACACCAGTTAGTTCCTTTTTCGTAGTGCTCCTGGATTCTACCCTGGCGACTATGATGCAAAAAAGACCCCAGATTAACGCAATCATGCGCACCGATAACTTCATGATTCTCATTTCTTATTTAATTTTAACTCACTCTTTCTCTAATCCTAAATTCGCAATGAATACCCGAATCGCATGGAGGTACTTATGGTTAGAGAGATACTGCTGCTGTCGAGCAACGAGTGCTTTTATACGCATTATCTTTGGCAAGAGATCGTGACAACACATGGAATTGAAATTAATTATCGTTCTAATTAGCGTGTTTCCTCGATATAGAATGAGTCGTGTTTCCGCCCGGGGTGAGAGATATTGCATACCCCCAGCTGCAGTATTGGGTGAACTATTTAGCATAACGACATTGTTTCGACTGTTCAGCAGATATCGAGGTCGTTATGCCGAGCGGGTGATCACGAATTCGAGGTTTCCAGATTCCAGATTGGTTGCGAGAGTTGAAACAAAGGTAGGTATGTGTTACAGATTCAATTATCCTTGAAGGACATAGCAAGAGGCTTGATTTTCTCTCCATCACTTCACGTACCATGTTTGTAAAGACAGCAGTTTTGCCGTTTTAAGGAAAAAGGCAGTAATTGTAAAGAATCGAAAATGAGTTATTTATTTCACTGAATTCGTTAAAGAGGGATCTATCGATCTGCCCAAATAGTTTTTGGAAGTTTTTAATTCTGTTTGAATTTACTTATGCATCTGCAAAAAAATCAGGAGTAAATACACAGTCTGGGCAACTAGCCCCGGAATTCGAGGTGGACTTCTACGGATAAAGGCAGCATCTATCACTTCCTGCCTTCTTCCGTAGAAGTCGTCGAGTCTCTCGGAATCGAGATCAATGGGGAAAGGCAACTCGCAGAATGCCTACTCTCTTCCGGAAATCAGACTGCAAATTGAAAGGTCTTTTCCAAGCAAAAAGACAGGATCAGCAATATTAATTGCAAAAACATTAAATCATTTATCATGAGCGGCATTTATTCAAAATATGTTTCGATCCCTCACAATATCAAGTTATTGATTTATCGATTTATGTTTTGTTACCTACCTATTGAATAAATATATAGCTTATTAATACTAAAATCTTGCAGATGTTGCCTTCTCCTGGAAAGAAAAGCCGCAAGCCGGCCCCCGTTTTCTCGAAGAAGGGAGAAACTTAAGTTACTGCATTTTTCCTTAGAAACGCTTTGAACTTTCCACAGCATCTACATTCTTGCATAATAATTAACAATTTTTGTTAATTTTTTTCATAAATATGTAGATCGTATGAAAATAACTCAATAGCAGTCGAAAAACTATTCAAATATCTATTAAATTAAGTGGATTAGGGAAACCAGACCCAAACGTTTTTGTGGATTTTCTCCATGCGATGATTTTGTAGTTACTGCATTTATTTTTTAAATGACAGCAGTTCGGATATTAGGAAAAATCAGTTGGACAAAGAGGGTGAGTAACATCTTAACCAAAAACTAACCGCATGAACGCAATCGCCTCTGATTCACTTTTAATATTGTCCACTAAGCATAGTAAAATACAGATACTGAGTAAAGGACTAAATTCAAGATTACAATTGTTCGAGTTGCTTTCCTGGTCGGAGCTAACAGTGTAGAGAAATAACATATCATCACATCTGCCTCTGTATTTCGAGAACGGAAGTAAAATAATCATGATTCACGAATGATAAACTTTTTTTTTTTGAAATTTAGAAAATTTTAACACAAAAAACTAAAAAAAGACCAAATTCGGACAAGAACACATGACAGTACTTCCATGCAAAAGAACAAGAAATAATTTTTCATAATGTCGAAAATCTTTATTAATATTGAATTTATATTGCATTAACAAGCGTGTTCGATGAACATCGAAACATTGGTATGTTTATGTAAACATTTTTTGTTTAATGATCAAAAAAGATAGATTTAAAGAAAGACAAGAGAAAGGAAAGAAGAAAGTTCCTTGAAGATCGAAATGAAATCTCTTTTCTTATGGAAAATTTTTTGTGTAATAAAAGAGAACACCCAAAAAGTTCTCAAATCAAGAATAGACTTCGAGACTGCCTGCTTTTCCGGCTCATTAGAGGCAAATGTACAATAAATGTACAACAAGAAAGAAAAGAGAAAAAAGAGGGAGAAAAATAAAGAGTCAACCAAAACCAATCTCATACTCTTTCTTGTCTCCATCTTTTTTATACTACTGGAGACCAACACGTTTCGAAGCCAATTAAGACTTTCTCATCAGAGGTAATTTATAGGAAAACTACAGTAATTAATTATGAGAAGAAAAATGTAAAGAATTATCTGAAGATAAGAATAAAATTTATTATCAAATGTTGTTTGGTCAATCTCTACATTTTCTTATTAAAATCAAAGTTCTTTAATATCAAATGAAAGTTACTCTCTTATGAAAATTTTACTACGTATTTTTTTGTAAATATTTAATATATTCTTTGGAAAAACCCATGTATCTTGCATCTTATCAATAAATCCCGCTGTAATGCATCCAATTCAAGTTTTCACTAATTGAATAAATTCTTCAATACTTTTCACAAATCTTTCAATAAAAAGCATCATAAAATCACATTGCCATCAATTTTTATTGATTTTGGACCGTAAACTGACATTGACTGTCTACACGGGGCCTTAAAAAAATCTCATATTTAAGAAGATCATTTTAAAACACTTGTGTGCGAGACTAGCCAGTTGCTTTTTAGCGACCGACCCAAACCCTCGTAAAAAAACATGTGCTCAAAGAGTGTTAATAGACTTCAGGACACTATACAGAAATTATTAAATGACATCTTTGCTGGTTTTTTGAAAGACATCGTTTTTTATTGACCCAAAGTATATAAAATTGTGAA
>JAUMHM010000071.1:12588085-12609848 GCA_032362435.1 Melikaiella ostensackeni | reverse complement strand
TTTACAATTTTATATACTTTGGGTCAATAAAAAAAACGATGTCTTTCAAAAAACCAGCAAAGATGTCATTTAATAATGGGTTTATTTTTCCTAACGCACTGGGCAATAATAATCACACTATTGAAAAATTGACATAGAGAAAGTTATAAAGATGGTACGTAATTGAGTTGGTGTATCATAGGTTCTAAAATAATCCGAAAATCCATTTCTTGTAAGCTTATAATTATAGAATTTCAAAGACAAATATGCACTGAAAATGAAGACAAATATTCCCAACGTTTTTGTTTTTGTTGTTGCAAAAAATTGAAAAATATACACGAATAATTTTGCGCAACAAATTTTTTCGATGTAATATAATACTTTAGAACTTTAGGATCCAAAGTAAGATTTTTCTATTACGTGTAAGAATTTTAATAATAACATTTTATTCTAATTTCAACATATTTTGATCCTTCTTTTAGAACCCAGAATTTATAAAATCAAAATTTGGGAAGAATAAAACTAAGCAAACGTGATTTCTTTCTGGTTAATTCATGAAGTCTACTGCACGGCCCGAAATTCTTTGTATGGCCTAATTTCAGAAGAATAATATTCTGTCAAGAAAAAATATGAACAATATTTCTGCACCAAAATGTATACTCGTACCATTCCCGAAATGATGAAAATGACGAATACTTTGTACAAATTTTTTTTTGAATTATTTGAATCCCTTTTATCCGACTTATCCATCTTTTTGTTTGCATGTGCACTTACAGTTATTTTTACGAGTAATTTTATGTTTATATGGATAAATTTATATTTAAAGAGCTCTTCGAGTGAAAATAAATATTCTTTATTACACAGTGATACTCACCCTTCTCGCTATAAGTTATTCGAACCGTAAATCTAGAGTGGTTTTTATCGACAAACTTTAGAAGAGACTACTAAAAAACCACGCAAAAACGAACTCCGCTATTTACTCATGAGAGACTCTTTCGCAAAAAGAAAGAGTACTTCACTAGACTTCTGCTGATTGAGGCGTTATGTTACTCTTTTTTTTCGTCCTAAATATTCAATAAGTCTGCAGAACACTTTTACCTCTTTTATGCAATCGCGTTCTTCCTCAAAGTCGAACGAGTATGCCGGGAGCAATTTTTATCGCGCTAGAAAATATTCATTATATGCAAAGAGAATAATTCGTGAAGCTACATCCTAGATAAAAACTTTAATGGGTAAGTAAATATTAAAAATAATGAAATTGCTGTAAATTAAAAAATAATTCACAACTGAAAGAAATGAAATTTCAGAATTTAACAATTTCTTACTAGAAGCTTCTCAAATAGAGCAGTTTCGAACTTTAAGCGCTTCAAATTATATAACACCATTTAAATTTTTTAAATGAAAATTCAAACATGATGAAATAAATAGTTAGAAATCTCTAATATTTAAATATAAGGAATTAAATAATTAAACAATCACAACTTTAAATCGCAAACATTCAAGAATGAACAATTTCAATCTTTCAGCCATTAAGACAAGACAATATGTAATAGTAAGTCTTCATTAGTAAAAATTAAGGAATGGAAGACTTAAAAATTTTAACTTTTTCGATTAAAAAATTTAAAAAAATAAAATAATGTACATTTCCACGGGTTTCTTGGGATTTTAACGAATTTCAAGGAATTCTAATAAGTTTGAAGTGATTTCAATGGATTCCAAGGATTCCACGTTATTTTAAAAGAGATCAAGGGACCTTAATAGATTTGACATAATTTCAAGGGATTTGGGAACATCTAGGATTATTTAGTGGGATTTATAAACGATTTCAATATATTTCAAAATATTTCTAGGGATTCCGGGAATTTTTAATGGACTTGAAGGTATTTCTATAGTTTTTAAGCGATTTCTAAAGACTCAAAGAAATTTCACGGGATTTAACTGAATTTCAAAACATTTTCAGGGATTTCAACTGATTTCACGAGACTTCAAAGGATATCGCAAAATCCTGAGATATTTGAAAAGATTTCAAAGAATTCTGGGCATTTTGCAGGAATTCAAGACATTTTAAGGGATTTCGAGGAACTTCTAGAACACTTGAACGATTTTGAAGGATTTAAGGAATTTCGTGGAATATCAAATGAGATCAAAAGAGAGTTTTGAACATTTCAAGGGACCTCAATAATTTTCAAAAGATTTCTAGGGATTACGTTGATTATTAATGGATTTCAAGGTATTTATATAGTTTTGAAGTAATTTTCAAAGATTTAAGAGAATTTTTTGTTATTTCAAATAATTTCGGAACATTGGAAGGGATTCCATAAGATTTTTAGTGATTGGAAAAGATTTTAAGAAAGTTCGTAGGATTTCGAAAGATTTCTGTAATTTCTCGGAATTTTGAAAGAGATTAAGAGGCTTTAATAGATTTCACATGATTCTAAGAGATTTGTAAATATTTGAAATGATTTTGTGGAATTTGAGAAGATTTCAAGGAATTAAAATAGATTAATGGTAAAATTTCTAGGAATTTCGTGGGAATTCTATGGATTTCAAAGATTTTTCGAAAGTTTTAAAAGGATTTTATTGGATTTCAAATGATTTCAAAATATTTATTGGTGTACTTTAAGGGATTTCAAATGATTTCAGATATTTCAGAACATTTAAAAGGAATTTAGCATGTTTCAGAAGATTTTACAGTATTTCAAAGTATTTCAACTGATTTGAATCTGTGAGAAATCGATCAATGAATCAAATCAGAAAGAATTTTCAAATTCACAATGCAATCTAACTTATTCAAATAGCTAAAAATATGTCACTGATTGAAATCAGCAAGGATTTTCATTGTAATTCAGTACAATTCCACTAAATCAAATTTAGAGAGCAGTTCCTCCGGGAAAAGTCAATTTAAAAATATATAACAAGTATGAGTTTTTTTTCTGTTTAAATATGCTTCTTTTGACTCCAGTGAACTTGTGAGAAGTTTTCACTCGAAAGGAATTACTGATAACTTGAAAATCATAAAAATAAGTTTTGCGAGTCTGAAAGTAAAAACTTGGGTTTTTAATATTTCAGTGTTTTCTCTTTTTTAAACTTTTATTTCACATAAATTTAATTTTTGTAATATAGTTTAATTACGTATGAAACTCCTGCTGGGCTCTCATTTTATTCGTAAAAGATATTCGTTTGAATTTTTAGAATTGATAATATCTGAGAAAGTCAAAGCGGTATACATCTTAGACATTATTTTGGGGTAAAATTTAACGTATTCTCTAATATCCCTGACAGTTCTCATTTGTCAAATAAAAAATATAACATGCTCCAGATGCTATAATAAATTTTCAATTGTTCTTCATCAACATTACAAATTGCATGTTTTTATAAGTTTAAAACTATTACAAGTACTTTCATAACCCTAAAATTGAAAAACATTTATTTTTCATGTTTATAAAGAATTTCAAAAATTTCCTTGCATAATCTTATATATAATATCTTTGACTGTATATAGAATTATGTATTGAAGATAATTAATATGCAGCAACTCATTTTTGGATGCGAAAATAACCAGTTCCTATGAGGTTAAGTAAACTTTTAAATATTTTTTGATTGTTACTCATAATCGACGAAAGAACTACAAAATTGAATTCTGTTTTCATACATTTAAAAACTTAAGCCTTAACAGTCATTACAAATATTTTGTTTATATGCTCTTTGTATAGTGTCCCAAACGTACATTTCTCGTGTCCAAGACATACCGCCAATATGCGGGGACGATATACCTTCCTTGAAATAAATAAATAAGATCATCAAAAGCTACAGTACTCAAATGTGTACATCAATTTTGACGTTAGTGTTCCATTTTGACGATAAAAAATAAAATTGTCAAAGTGTCTCTCCTATTATGGGGGATTTCATGGGATACAAACAAATTTCAAGAGATTTCAGAGGTTTGGGGAGAGGGGTATGCCATATAAAAGAAGTTGTTAATTGTAGGATTTTCAACGAAATTTGTTTCAGATGGAATTTCAAGTTATCTCATCTAGAAACTTTTGCTCAATCCTTCCTATTTCAAATATGCAAGGGCATCTAGAAGGGCAACTATAAACCCCTGAATATTGTCGGGTGGAGCTCAAAATTTGTACTAGCTTCCATCTGATGCCGTGACAAGATTAGGGGGTTCAAGCTTTACACTTCAAACGTTTTAGAAGTCAAAAAGTTTTACGATATAACGTGTATTCAACAATTCCCATCTAAAAGTAATAAAAATGTTGCGAATGTAATTTTGAATCAAATTGACGTATCCAAATGACAAGGTTCCATCTCGGAGAGACAAAATGAAAATGTGCTTGCTCGTGGAGACAAAATGAAAAAGTTCCTACTCGCGTGACAAATTTTCGAAGCTTTAACATTACATATAAATTGTATTGGGAACATCAGCGCCCTCAACTCTATAGCACCTTTTCATTTGGTCTCTCTGAGATGGAAGCTTGTCATTCGGAAACGCTGAAATGTCAGCATTTCGTCTTGTCCTAATGATGAGATTCCATCTAGAAGAGGCCAAATGAAAAGTTGCTAATTTGTGAAGACAAAATGAAAAGATGCTAACTCGCGTAGAAAAATTTTGAAGTTTCAATATCAAATTGTATTGGGAACATCAGCGCCCTAACTTCTGTAGCACCTTTTCATTTGGTCCCTACGAGTTAGCACCCACTCATTTGATCTATCCGAGATGGAACTTTCTCATTCAAATATGTCGATTTGGCTCTTTACGCCATTCATAGAACAATTCCTGGACGAACAGTGATTCGTTCGGGATGTAGATTCTGAAACTTTAGAGAATCTATACAACTATAAGAGCATCCGCTATGTCTAAGTCCATGTTGAAAGGGAGAATTTCAATGAGAAGAAGAATCACTTTTCTTCACATAACCTTTCATTGTAAGTATAAAACATTGAACATACATAAACAAAGTAACACAACTGGCAAAAAGTTTTATCAACTGAAAAATTTAAACATAACCATGGCCGTGTCCATATCCATGTTCGTTGATAAATCTTGCACCGCCCCTGTTTCCATAATCGGAGTTTTCGTCATGGTAGGAATCTCCACCTTGTTCTGTATTGTGACCTTGATGATTCCTGTAGTCGTGGCCCCTGTCGATTTGTCCCGCCTTCGCCCGGACATTGTGCTCATAACCGGAGTCAAGATGATCACCTTTTTCGTAGGTACCCTGGGCAGCATCATGGTGTTCGTCACCAGCTGCATGCTTGTCAAAGTGACCACTGTTGTGGTCCTCATCGTAGAAGGCGGTGTCCTTCTTGTACTCGTCCTTGCGGTACACGTTGTGAAATCCGGTGGTTTTGTGACCCTTTTTGTGGTACGACTCCTGACCGTAACTGGATCCCTTTTCCTCCTTCTCTCCTTCCTCGCGTTGTCCATAGTGAGCGTCTGTTTCGCTATGTGCGTTCTCGTGGCCTCCTTCTTCGTCGTAGTGGCCTGGAAAGAACGCAATAGTTGTTTACTTATCCGTAAACGTAACATTGAGGAAAATAATTGGAGCCTCATTGGGGCATTGTTAAAGAGAAATTCAAAATAGTAATTAGTTCCTGCCTTATATAAAGGAGGAACATCATCAAGGTAATGATGTCTCTCCCTACTCTTAATTTTGTGAGCCTAAACTTGTAAGGCATCTCTTGCCGAAACAAAATCTCAGGAATATCTCAGGCGGAAATATCAGGCCAATCCGGGTCGATTTCAGTCTAATTCAAGGTATCATTTGAATGATTTCTTCTCTGGAGAAAGTCTAACAGATTTGGGCCTTTTTTACGACTTAATTTATGGCAGTCGAACCTTGAGCATAACGAAGTATGACAGGCAGTTAGATCATTTAAGGTCTTGCTATCGGAAGACATTTGTAAAAGTAATCCCTTTTAACATTTGAAAAATTATTATTCATTCATTCTCGTGCATATATTCATTTGTGATAATCCATACAAAATATGATATCTTTTGAATTTTTCGAAACTAGATATTTGTAATTCTAAAAACCCGTAGATTCTGATTTTTTAACCGAGTTGGGTCTACTCTTTCAAGGTAGTCTCAGCAGATCCTTGATATTTAGGGAAATTTTGATTGTATTCACAAAAAAAAGCTTCTGAGCCCTCAGAAAATTTATGAGGGCTGCTTGGATTTTTAAAAAGTGCTACCTGAGTACTTGCAGAGAGAAATCTCAGAAGCTTGACTTATCCCGAGAATATTTAGGGAACTTCCAGTGAAGTTGAATCGGTAGGTTCATATTTAGAAGTAGATGAAATCGACTATTTTCTAGCTTATCCTAAGACTTCCTTACTAGAACAGAAGCCGAGCATGACATCAACTGAGTTACGCGAAGTACCTAATTTTAAATTTTCATATACGATACAGCGCCACCAATAGTCGTCTGCCAGCCTAAGACCCTCCAAAAGGTTCTCAAATGTTTATGAATTTGACAAATAACCACTTAGCTTTATTTTTTTCAGTCTTAAACTTTTAACTACTTTTGTTATCAAAAGAACTTTACACTTTGTTTAGTTGGAACAAATAAATCACGGAACAACTACAGGTTTATTTGCACCTCTGGTCAATATACAATGCTGGAAATTTTCAGTTAGGCCACTGTTGTACTGTTATAAGATTAATTGTTAATATTTAATAGAAATTAAAATTTCTAGTCAATAGTTCCAAATTGGCGGCGCGGTCGTAGCTATCCAATAAGCGTATTCTCCTCGGCCCTAACGTCAAAAGTAGACACATTCAACTTCTATTGGATGAAAAAATTTTTACACCTTTTTATTGCTCAAAAAGATCGCAGCACAACTTTTGGAAATGTAAAAACGATCATAGCCACCAGAAAAATTATTAAGGTTTCTCGTTTTGAGAAAATATGGAAATGCAACTCTATGTGGAAAAAGGGACTTCGTTTCGACAAATGATTTTACCAAAATATTTGGCTACCCGATCCAACACCTTTCGTCAAATAAGTGTTTAATTTTACCTGACTTTGAACTGAAAAAAGAGAGAATGGAAAAATCAGTAAAAATACGAGCTAAAGTTAAACAATGAAAATTCGTCAACAATCTAATGGATATACTCTCGGTATAGGTAATCTAAAAAATAATTACCACTCATAGCACTTTGAGAAAAAAGATCCATGCACAAATTGTTCACTTGACAACAGTTATTTGGATTGCTGTTATCTTGCTCCATTCATAGGCAAGTTTTTAATTTTATAATGATAAGTAGCTGACTTTATTTTTCGAAAGATTGTTCACAACTCTATTTGGTTCGCTTTTATTGAAATTAGTTTAATTCGGATTTATACTTGTAAATTAAAATTGTATTAAATCATTTTAATTTGAATAAAAAGACTTAAATAGAATTGTGCAGAATATTTTAAGAAATGAAATCATCTACTCTTCATTGAAATTGAATGAGAATTGAACTTGTTGCCTTTAACAGAAACAGGAATGAAAAATTCCTAAAAAACATTGCAAAATATACAAAATAATATCCTCTTGCTCTTCCAACAAAAAAATTCGCTCTTATGAACTGCTTTTCGAGCTAAAAAGTTTTTTTTTAATTATGAAAAAAAATTATTTGTCTGGACAAATCGTAAAAAATACACTTGTAATTAAAAATTTGAAACTACCGGGCGTAAATATGGATATAGCATGGAACGAAAATTGAAAAAACGAAAAAGATGAGAAATTAAAATTATATAATATTGTTTGCTTTTACTTCCCAGGACTACTTTTAGCTTCTAAAATGACAGAAAGGCTGAACATATGAGAATAAATCGAGCAGAGGCTATTATTACACAGGGAATAAAAATCCGAATTGAATTTGAAATATTAAGATTTAAAACTTATTTGAATATCCAGGTTTGAAATGTTATTAAAAATTATAAAATTGCGTGCGATTTCTGATTTTACTGCTGAGAGATGTTATTGTTTAAATTGTTTATAATTTATGAGTGAAATCCACTAAACTATTATCAAATGTCTAATCAATCCTGAATCGTTAAACTATCAAACAGCTTCAATTCAAAATTTCAAATTGCGCAGTTATCAACTTCTTGTACTTATATCGTTCAGTTTTGCATTCCTTACCTTTAAATTTTACAATATTGCCTAAGCGTTTTGGAATTTGAATTGTTCAGCTTAAGACTTTCGAATCAAAAAGTTAAATTTTTTAACGTTTCACTTAAAATTATTACTTCTTAATTCACATTGCGGTTACACTATAATCTGAATATATATTTCTTCAGTTTCGAACTTTAATCTAAATTTGTTGAATTTTGAAGTTTTTTTGTTGAATGTTTCAAAAAAATTCAATTAAAAATTTCAAATTTTGAATGATGAAAGTTATTTGATGTCTATAAGGTTTCACTTTGAAATTGCTTCAATATTAATTTGTACACTTTAAAATGAAATTATAGAAATTTGAAGGATTCACACAATTCGAAATTGTTGAATTTTAGTCGCTATATTTTTTGTAATATTTTACTCATTTCCACTTTCATTTTTTTTTTCAATTTTAAGCCTGCAAGTAAGCCTTTCAAAAAGAAAATATTAATTTTCAACGCCTAATGTACAATTATTATTATTTCTTAAAGCACAATTTAGAATAAAATTTAAGATATGTCATATTATTTGCTCTTATGAAAAATGTGCAAAAGTAAGGTAATACTTCCATATCGCGGCTTTTTTCGAAAAATGGGGGGAGGAATTTTTGAAAATGACCCAAAATGGGCTATTTTCGAAAAACTTAGAAAAAAATGAGGGGGAGGATTTTTTCTCACTTTTTTATCACTTTTCAGTGTGACCCCCATCCAGCTTTGAACCCGTGTTTAGAGCTGGAAAGGGGTCACATTATTGCCTATTTTGTTGAGTGAATCTGGTCCGTGTTAAGCCTATCTTGTTAAGTGAATCTAACCCGTGTTAAGCGCTGTTTTGGGGTCACATTTTAAAAACAATATATTAATTTAGGGAAATTTTGAGAAAAAAAAATTCTAACACTCCCGATCGATTCCGAACAGTGACTTTCAGTCTCGCGAAGGCTAAAAAAAAATGATAAAAAAGTGATAAGAGAGCCTCCCCCTCATTTTCTTTCTAAGATTTTCAAAAATAGCCCATTCTGGGTCATTTTCGAAAATCCCTTCCCCCCATTTTTCAAAAAAGCCGCGATACGGAAGTATTACTAAAAGTAAGAAAGAAAAATAATTCAAAATATTGATATTCTAAGAATCTGAGAGGACTTCTGAGAGGTGCAATTCTCTAAAGCAGGCCTCACCAGGGAGGAGAACTATCCTTACGGGACCTATGCGGCGTTTCACCATGTTTTTCCACAAGATTTTCAGCCAGATTTTTGCAACTCATCCCACAATTTTCAATATTACTGTAACTAACCTTTCTGATCATCACTGCTGTGTTCTCCTTTTTCTTCATGGTCAAACTGACGATAACCCTTATATCCCTTTTCGCCTCCCTCTCCATGCTCATCATGATTTTCAGCCTTATAATCCTTTTCACTATCACGTTCGTATCCCTCATGACTGTCACCATAAGGTCCCAAACCAACCGGAATATGATTTCTTATCAGTGCTCCAGATTGGCCGGATCCATAAATTCCACCATGGGGTTCTTCAAGTACGTGGTCTTCGTGATCCAGATGCAGTTCCTCATCATCATCATCAAGATCGTCATCAGAATTTTCACGATAATCCTCATGGACCTCAAAATTCTTATTCTCTCCAACCTCCCTGTCGGTAAAATAGGGCGCGACAGCCGTGACCTGGGGCCTCACGAGTGCGTACTCTGGGACCTCTACAGGCTGAAGGTGTGGCTCCCGAGGTGCGTAGGGAAGGCCTATCCCCAGATCCGAGTAAACAACTCCTGGTGCGTGATTCGGATGCAGTTGTGGGGGAAGGTGGGCCCGAAGAGGGGCCTGAAGAGGAGCTTGAAGTGTGGAAACGTATTGGAGGGGTTTTGGCGCGTCGAAGTAGATGTTGCTTCCGTGATTGGTGTACTGGACGAAGGAGGCTGGGTGGCCGTGTTGCTGATTGTACGAATAGCCGGAGGCAGACGTCTCAAGATCAGCCATCCTTATTTTTGAAACAGTCATTTTCTCGATTCGAGTTGGTGAGGCCCAAATTGCGCCAAACATCGAGAGGAAGATGGAGCTGAAGAGGACACACATTTTAAATTGTTGCGTAGACGACCTTGTATTGAAAAGCAGTTGAAAAATATTAAATAGCAATTGTAATCAATAACAAGTCTGTAAAGCTAATTGATCCTGTCAATCTACTTGAACACGCACTGATAGAAACCGCGAACTGTGTCTAGTGCGAAATCCCGGTTAGACTTTATAGGACCGGACCAAGGACTTATAATATGTGATAGCGACGGGGCGTACTTCACGGTCGATAAGAATAATTCAAGTACACGAGGCGTCATTGACAGTGCTCCCCCTGGCATTCGAACTTTGCGTAATTTCAATCAGGAGGCCGTTGTTTCGAGTTTCTTACAGTGGTACCGTTAACGGATACAGGTCTGCTGAGTCGGAAGGTTCGGAAAAGTGGGTTTTCTTCTTGACCTCGGGCGGTGATGAAATTGAGTGTAACAAGGTGGTGACAAGGTCTGAAGGATGTTGGGGCGTGACTCATGCGGATGGTCAAAGTCGCTCGAGCAGTAAATGTTAAATTTAATTTAGAAGTCACTTTATGTCTAGTATACGGATAGGTCGACGTTGCTGAGGCGTAAAGGCGAAATAAAAATAATCACGTTCATGAAATCGTTTGTCTCTACACAGAAAAATCAAAGTGTGAATAAAACACTCATTTACCTGCAACAAAAATCACCCTAAGTAGTGTGAATGCTACATACATTTCAAGAAACCTATCAGAATTTTATTTTGTGCTTATATCGGGCTGAACCATAGAGCATCCACAGTGAACATACAAGTCTGGTTCCATCACCCAGTTATAGGTATAGAGACAAAAATTCTGCTGTGATGTGCTGATATTTACATCGGTAAATTGATAATAAACTACATCACATCATAAATAAATAGGGATCGGGATAAGTTTAATAGAAAAGCCGTGCGAATGGTAAATTATGTTTCTCGGTTAAAAAATATTTGCGATTGAAACAGGAGTTAAAGGAACATTTGAAGAAAACTCGAGTGCTGATGATGGTGAGTTCTTTTGAATAGAAATAATAATAATGATAATATTGATCAGTGAAAGTTAAGTATCAAAATTTAGTCATCATCATTACATGTACTATGAAAAGGTCAAAATTTAATTAAGAAAAAGATTTAATTCTAGTGATGAAGGCAAAAATTTCTTTTTCCAACAAAGCTTTTAAAAGATCTTATTGTGATATATAAAATATAATATTTTTATACTCAACTATTGTTTATTCTAGAACGTGAAGCAGGTTCTATATAATTACACATTAAAATTTATAAGCCTCGAACATGTATGGGAATGTAAGAAAGGAACTTTGAAATACACTGCCGACAGAAAGTTTAGGCACATTTACTTGGAGCGTTTGAAAATTCATCCATCACTTCAAAGGCGAATATCTGTGCAGAAAATGAATCTACGGCTTCGTAAGCAGAATCATATGAGACATTAGAAAAATTCGCGTTGAAATTTTGAGTCACAATTGTTTCAATGAACAAATCAAAAAATATTTAGCTTCAAAGTCAATTTTTTTTTAATTAACATTTTGAAATTTCGGGCTTAACTCTTTGCCAAATCTAGAAAAGAATTACTAAAAATATGGAAAAAGTTAAAATCAAGAAAAAATCCTACTATATAAATCTAAATCAGGAGCACGATTAAATATTATGTAACTGCTGGGTATTCATGAAAAAATATTTACTCGTACAATAGAAATTTTGAAAAGCTAAAAGTCCGAGATTCGTCGTTAACCTTCATTTGTTATAAGGTGCAACGTCAAATTTGATGAGGTATACAATGGAATATAATAGAATCTGACGTTGTACCTAATATATAAAATGAAGTTCAACGACGAATCTGGGACAATTGGCTTTCCAAAATTTCTATCGCACGAGTAAATATTTCTTATATGAATACCCAACAATTACATAATATTTAATCGTGCTCTTGATTTAGATGTATAGGGCAGAATTTAGTCTTGATTTTTAATTTTTTTGAATTTTTAGAAACAATTTTCTAGATTTAGCAAAGAATTGAACTCAAAATTTCAAAATGTTAATTTTGTTTAAAAAAATTTTGACTTTGAAGCTAAATATTTTTTGATTTGTGCATTGAAATAATTCCAACCAAGGCGGGTTCGACCCGTAATTTTCTAATCTCTCAAGTGATTCTACTCACAAAATATAAAGTCATAGATTCAGTTTCTGCACAAATATTCGCCTTTGAAGTGAAGTATGAATTTTCCAACAGTTAAAGGTAATGTACTCAAACTTTCTGTCTGTAGTGTAATAAAATACGAACATTATATTTTTTTCAACACCGACAAAAAAAGGCTTAATATCTGAGTGTTTCAAAGTTCCTGTCAAACTTCTATTAGTTGTTCCAGTCCTAACGCACTGCGCAAACTCCGACGCGCAATCTTATATTTTTCTTACTGTTCTATACCACTGATAATATATATTATATATATTAAATAATATGGAAGAGAACTTAAAAATATTAATAAAAGCCATGTAAAATTTAGTTCATTGTCAACGAGTGGATGGACTAAAACTGGAACCTTGATAAAACTCAACAAAAAGTAATTTTGCTGATTTCGAGAAAGTTCTGCTGAATTGAAGAGAATGTTACATAATTTAAGAGAATTTTACTGAATTTAAGAGAATTAGAGAGAAGTTAACAGAATTTAACATAATTCAAGAGAATTCTACTGAATTCAAGAGAATGGTACAAAATTCAAGAGAATGATACAAATATCAAGAGAATTTCACTGAATTCAAAAGAATTCTGCTGAAATTAAGAGAATTCTACAGAATTAAAGAGAATTTTGCTGATTTTAAGAAGATTCTGCTGAATTCAAGAGAATTCTTCAGAATTCAGGATAATTCTACTGAATTCAAGGGAATTCCAGAAAATCAGGAGAATTCTACTGAATTCACGAGAATGTTGACTAATTTGGTTGATTGTGCGGAAAAGATATTTTTTAATTTCTGTATTTCGTTGAAGTGTGAAGTTACACCAGAGTCACAACCTATTGGAAAAGCGAACGGAGGAGAAATTATTACAAACTGAACTTGTTGATGCACACACTCTTGTCGATGGCACATGGACTGTCGACTGTCTAACGCGTGCTTCTAATTGGCTTATCTTCAATTGTTAATTACTCGGTAATTATTAAGTTTAGCAAAAAATTTTCATAATCATTTTCGACGCCATTTTTTATTTAGAATTCAAAAATACAAAAATGTTGTTTGAATACTGGGACACCCTGTATAATACATAAAAACTCACGTCTACCTTTCTATTCCAGAATGGGCAAGAGAGATTGGCTTGTCGATTAGATCCCCGATACGTTGTAGAACAGCGACGAAATTCTGCCGGGTGTTTGCTTTATTGAATTTGTATCATTTGAGTTAATCAAAATCAAATTCAATATTGAGTTCTTTCGCGAAAGTTTAACCAGCGGACTTTATCCGGAAAGTAAGTCGTACGACGACCGAAAGTCTCAGTCGAAGGGACTTTGTTCAACACTTAATGCCTTGTTAACTATTTCACGGCAAGGTAAAAGTACACGATTTATTCAGAGTGGTTCTTTGTTAAGGAATATTTCACAATGATGTAGAAATCGTGACTTAATCAAAGCGGTTCGTACTTCGAAGATTAAGTTGACAGCGTGACTGCTTGGAATGTAAAGACGACCACCAGGGGTAACTTTGGGGTTTATATAGGATGGGGTTGTGCAAAACATCTCGTTTCTCGCAAACTTGAGCTTCGGCACGTTCCTCGCAAACTTGTGCTTCGGCACGTACCGCACAAACTTGTGCTTCGGTACGTACGTATACATCCGATTCCAGTGCAGCCGGTCATCTCTTCTCTTGTTCTTTCAGAAATACAAATTCTATATGCTAAACTTAACTATGGCCAACGTATTTGGTCTGACGCCTTCCATTACAGCACGTCTGACTACATTCGTAATTGGTTACTTGTTTACTGTACGCTGATCATATTCGGGTGAATGGTATGTTGACTATGCAATGTCAAAACACTAGAATACATTTGTTTAAATACATGTGTATATTCTTACTACCCATATATCTGATACATTTAGTTTATAAGCATATACACACGTATTGATTAATCGGTAATATCTAATTATCTTATATCGGTAAAACCTATGCATGGTTTCTTTGATTAAATTATCGGTTCGAATCTTTATCCTCCAATGGTATTGCACTTTTATTTACATTGTAGTTCCTATTTGATCATCAGTAGTGCAATTATCACAGTTAGACTCAAGATTGGATGTGTCCCGCTAATGCGCCTGTTCGTATGTGAACAGTGTCGTTTGGTCCCCCCTTGTATAGTTGGTTGCGCCTGGTTAGGCATTATGGCAAAATTTTTTAAAAATTGTGGATGTAACAAAAATAGCACCTCATCTAGTAAATTTTGGGCGTAACCTTAAAAAACGTTATTTTCAAGTATGTGATGAAAAAATATTGTATAATTATGGATTTCAAGCCGCTGAATTCGATAATGAAGTCAGATCAGTTATATTACTTAAAAGTTCGCAAAATAACCTCAAAACGAAATTGTTTGAGCAGCACTTTTCAGGACTGAATTAAATTATAATGTCCTTCGAGGCATTGAATCCGACTCGTAAGTCAAATTATAGTTAGTCTTCTATGGCGGTATGAAAGGACAGCTTTTTTTTTATTATAACGCACTTCTTTGCATTCGAAAGACCTTTGTAGTGGCATTTTCCTTTTCATATATTCTTTTTGAGATGCATCTCTTTTCAACATCCAGCAGTAGTCAGTCATCATATTTTCATCCCATCTTCCTTGATATCGTTGTTCTATTACCTTAATATCTTGATGGAATCTTTCATCCTGTTTTTCACTGTAGTCCCCAAGATTTTCAGGGAAGTATTCGACGTGAGAATCCATGAAATATAACTTCATATTCATTAAACACTTTAGTTATTTTTTGAAACTATCAACCATTCTCGAAACTTTTTTTATCCAATCTGGACTATTAACGTTCCCCAGGAATTGTTCAAGAACATTTTTGAAGTCGAGTCATGCTCTTTTTTCAGTACTAGTCATTTTAGTAACAAAAACGTCGTCTTTCAACAGCTGTCGAATTCTAGGTCCATCGAATATTTTTTCTTTCAATTTAGCATCGGACAATTGGGGAACTGAGACACTATATACTCGAAACGTTGTCCCTCTCTATCTAATGCTTTTACGAATTGTTTCAGGAGACCTGATTGCTGTCCCAGAAGTATTGAAAGAACTTTAAAATCTCCAGAAATTCGCCATTCATGTTTTTCGTACTTAATTTTTTCCAAGATGATTTTCAGATTACTGTAACCTTATTCAACTTTTGTTGAATGAGCTATTGGAATCGATGCATATGCGTTTGTGTTGTGCAGTAACACGGTCTTCAGGCTTTGTTTAGAAGAGTCTATGAACAACCTCCACTCTTCATCTTTGTAAACTCCAGGTTTCAATTCATCTATAAGTCCATTAACATCCGTGCAATAGACCAAAGACAGTTCTTGATCAAGATGAAAGTATTTTCGAAAACACTGTTCTTTATTCCGATAGACTCTTGAATTTGTTCCTTTTGCTAAATTTGTTTTTTTTTCAAAGCTGAAGCAAGGTGTTCCGCGCCATCTTTAGGTAATCTCTAATCTCGAATGAAGTTATTTGATTCTTCTTGTGTCCACGTCTCTGAACGTCTTGTTCTTGTGTCGTATGAGTGTATCTGCTATCAGTTGCTTCACTTTCAGTATGACAATCTTCACTACTGCTTGTGCACGTCTCATGTTTCTGCACTGCTTTTTTTTCTTTAGTTTTGGAATGATAGGTGCCAACGTCAACTTGAACCTCTGCAGCTCTCTTTATCTGGGGTTTTATTAGCAAAGAGACTGTATTGATTCAACATTTCTTTGCATTGTTCATGCAGAAATAACTATTCCTTTCATTTTGCGTTTTTTCCCAGATTGCCGGTACAGTAAACTGCAAGCTTTCATTGTTTCCACTATCTTCGCATTTGTACAACATTGCATGACAAGCGGAGCATGTAATATGAGGAACCTAGCTTTCACTCGACGATTTATAAATGTATCGTTAAACAAGAAGCTCAGAACGCATAGTTGGCCAGAAAACGAAATAAGTTTTCTTACGAAAAATATTATGAGAGAGGTTTTTCAAAGAAAAGACCGTGATAATGAGGTATGTTTTTGAAGTTAACGCCTGAGATTTGTTCGTTATCATGCTGATCTGACTTAAAAATTGACTTCGGCGCCTCAAAATCCATGAAATTACGATGCTGGCCTACAAATTGCTGCTCAAACAATTTTTTTTGAGGTTATATTACGAACTTTTTAGTAATATAATTGATGTGACTTCATCATTGAATTCAGCGGCTTGAAATCCATAATAATACCAAGTTTTTCCATCATAATCTCAAAAATAACGTTTTTTGAGGTTATGTCTAAAATTTACAAGCCTAGGTGCTATTTTGACCTCAAATTCAGATTCAGCGCCTCGAAATACATAGGAATACAATGGTCTCCGAAAAAGCTCTTGACCTTTGTTTTTTGTTGGCTGTGTTATTAAAATCTACTCGCCAAAAACAGATTCAGAAACATCGAAGGTAGGGTAACCTTCCACCCGTTTGACCAAATGTAAGTTCCAAAATTCTCACCAGCGTGCTGCAATAGCTGAATTGGAAATAGCACCTCTCATGAATAGAGGAAGGTGTCGGTTTAAATCGACCATCTATTTATTAAATTATAGTTAAATAATTTATATAATTTTAAAAAGAGTAATAAAATAATTAATTATAAACCTTTAGAGAAATTAAGACAACGTTTAACTGTTATGGTATGTTGGTCTTTAGCCAACTTCATTGAACATTCAAATAAACAACATTCAAGTAAAGCATAAAATAAGAATTTTGAAGATATGCAAAGGGGAAGGAATATGTCAATGAAAATGAAAATTAAAGACTAAAAAATTTTATTTATTTACTTTTATCTTTTTATAATTGGTTTTAATTTTTAATTTAATTTAATGTTTTCTAAGGCAAAACCCACTTCCAAATAGATCATAGAATGAGAATTTTGAAGACTTCGATGGGGACTTTGACGGGACTTCGTGGTAGGTTGCATGGGAGGACCTGAGGCCTCACACAGGAGGGTCTTAAAGGTTACATTGGAGGATGCTTGGGCGGGAGGCCCTGGGAGGTTACGCGTGAGGACCTGAGGGCTTGTGCGGTAGAGGCTATGGATGGTATGGGACAATTCGTGACGCAACGGCGGTTTACAAAGGTGCTATCTCAAATCCAATTAGGAAAAGGCCGTATCTGGTAATACCACTCCAAAAAGTTGTATCTGGGGATTCCACTGTAAAAGGGATGCTCTGGAGGCCCTTCTTGGAGACTCTAGAGGCCCTCGTACGAGGCTGTGGAGGACCTCGTTGGAGACTCTGGAGGGTTCTGGGAGGTTCTGGAGGCCTTGTGGGAGGCACTGGAGGCCCTCGTAGGAGGCTCTGGAGGGCCTCGTCAGAATTCTTGACATATCGGCGGCGGCGAGATCTTTTAATAATAGAGAGAGAGAGATTATAAACGTAAAATAAAAAATTTGTGTCTTTTTTGATACAATATTGTATTATCTTTTCTAGAAACATGGGGAGTCACAAATTTGGGTGTATGTTTTTAGTTATGTGTTCAGTTCGGTCACTGTATATAGATGGGCTATTAGAGAGGTTGAACGGGACGTTAAGGAAGAGATACGACAAATTTATTTCTTATACCTTTTCGTACGTCATATTTTATAAGATATGTACAATCATTCGAGCTTCCATTCTGTACTTTCTAAAATATTGTATCTAATAAATAAAAAATTTATTTTAGAAATACATCTTTTTATAATATAGAGCGATTATAAAAGTAAAAAAAAGTTTGGGTCTGTTTTTTGGTACGATATTGTACTATCTTTTTAAGGAACATAGGGAGAGTCGCATATTTGGTTGTACTTTTTTAGTTATGTTTTCAGTTCGGTCAGTATATTTAGACACGCATTTAGATTGGTTGATCGGGAAGTTAAGGAAGATATAGAACAAATTTATTTCTTATACCTTTTCATACGTCATATTCTGTAAGATATGTACATCCATTCGAGCTTCCATTCCCTACTTTCTAAAATATTATATCTAATAAATAAAAAAATTCAGTGGGATCAGTATATTTGACGGATAATTAGAGAGATTGAGCGGGATGTTAAGGAAGAGATAAGACAAATTTATTTCTTATACCTTTTCATACGTTATACTCTAAAAGATATGTACATTAGGGTAGCCCTTATTCATACGTAGTGGAAAAAAATTCAGAATTTCTTTACTCTCACCCCCCAGTTTTGTTCAAACACCTAAAAAAATGGTCTCGAAATTTTAGCCAAATCTGTTGATATTAACCCGTGCCTCAAACAACATGAAGTTTAACACTTGTTTCTTATGGGGAAAAAGGAGAGTTTTGTTAATCTAAGACTTAAAAGCCATAAAATCTTGCAAATTATTCCACTTTGCAATATGTTGTTCAGAATTCATCAAAGAATAAATATTAGTCATAAATTATATAGTTGACTTATTTTATGGTACTCTTATGGGTCCCCAAGGAATACCTCATAAAATCCAAACACGAATTTGATCTAATATTGAGGTTCATTAACGCTTTTTGAATTTGTTTTTATTATTCATCAGGAGTCGGTAGTCTGACAATAACCAGTAATTTTTTGAGCAATTTTAAATTGTTTAAACAATTTTTAATTGTTCAAACATCTGATTTATTTATATGAGTTGAGAATGTAATGGATTTTCTAAACAAATTTCAATTTTGTGAGTACTAATTTGTTTTTAATACTGCTCTTAATTGTTTAAAGAAACTTAAACTGTTTAAACAATTTCATATTTTCTAAATATTTAATTTTTGCCATTTTTCTGCAGATATGAATATTTGTGGGTACTAATTTGTTTCTGAAGGATACTGTAGATTGTTTAAACAAATTGAAATTGTTTAAACAATTATTGAGCATTAATTTTCATTCCTTCATCGACAATGTTTTCTTCTTAGCATCCGGATACGACGGCGTGAGTCCTGCACAACTTTCAACAAATACTGCTTCTGTTTTTCGTCCTTTGTTATTACTGGATTGTAATCGGTCATTAATTTGATTGCTTTTTCTGCAGTATCATTCACGACTTTCAGTATTCGAAGTCCATTTTGGTAGTCTTTGTTGGTTTCCAATTTTTCTGGCGTCATTTCGAGAAAAGACATTGATATTCCGAAACAATCAAAAAATTGTCGTGACTTGATTGTGTTGAAGTCCCCAGTCCCTTCCTCAACGAACTTTGGAACATCGTTCAAGTAAATAACCAGTCGTTTGGCGGAATAAGCAGGAGAGTCCGAAGAGTCAAGAGCTTTGATCATTCTCTTTTTCGATGCCAGGGGCGCTTCGAATCGAAGAATGACAATGCTGCTGTTTCTGGTGTCAAGTACCATAAATGACCGCAAAACTTTTTCATTGCTGCATGGGAAACATCAGAATCGATTTTCTCATAGGTGTAAAGATTTTGCAAAAATAGGTGATCTTGATACGGTGCTTACATAGCAACTGGCGCACTAAACCAAGCTTCAATGTATAATCTCATAATAAAAATACAAACGTCTCGGCATGCGTTTCTTTCAAATTTTCTCATCTGAAACTTATGTTGGAAAAGGAATATCTGAATACAATAAATGGCTTTAGCCATCCACCTTGCGTGGCTTTTCTGACCGTTTCATCGTTTATTCCCGGCTGATAATTTGAAACATCGATTATGGGCCATGCATTTTGAAAAAGTTTGAATATTGGCCCCATGGGCCCTGATGTCAGTCCAAACTTTCTTTCAAAGACACATCTTAATATGATCTTGTAAATGTGGTGCCTGCAAATCAAATACAATGAATGTTTTTTCAACTTTTGCTCTAGCAAAACGCAAGCACCATTCAGTCGCCCTGTATTTGATGCAGTTGAATTACAACAAAGACCTACAACATTGTCTGCCAAAATCCATTCTTCAAGTGACTCATTAACGGAATTGGCTTGATTCAGTCCTGTTGCAGAGGGCAATTTTGAGACGCCAAGAAGTTTTTTGGCCCCACACCTTGTCTCTATAACAGTCAATCTCTCAATATTTTCCTTTCCTTTCAAGTCGGGAAGCAATTTCCCATCCCAGTGTACAATGCATGCTTCGAATTCAGAAGCTGAAAATTCGGCACGAATTTTTTTCGAGTACTTTCCACGCAGAAGCTGACAACTTCGCTGAATGGATGCTCGATTTATTATGAGATCATTGATATTATGACCTAATGCTTCTGTAGCTGCTATTAAAATGCGCACTGCATCTCTGTCACTTACTTCACATTTGTTCAATGCAGAGGCCAATTTCTCAGTAATGAAAAATTCTCTTGCTCTCCTTTTTGGATCAGGCGGACCCCTTGGACTTTCCTGTGAAGTTTATGGTGATTCATTTCCTCCACTGCTTACACTTGAGGAAGATAAAAGCTCAGCAAGTTTATCTAAAGCTGAGATATTTTGAATTAATATACATATTTATTTCAGTTACAATGTATGTATTTATAAACCTACATGTATTTTAGAACAAGGATATTTCGCCTTAAAGAAATAAAATAAATATTTCTTAAAGATCGAAATAAAATCCATTTTCTTATGAAAATTTTTTGTGTTCTGAAAAAGAACACCCAAAAAGTTCACAGTTCGAAAATAGACCTTGAAACTACCTGTTTTTTCGACTCATTAGAGACAGATGTACAATAAATGTACACAACTGGAAGAAAAAAAGAGGGAGAAAAAAGAAAGAGTCAACCGAAACCATCCTCACACTCTTTTTTTTCTCCGTCTTTTTTATGCACCCAACATGTTTCGAAGCCAATTAAGACTTCCTCATCAGGGGTAATTTATAGGAAAAACAACAGGCTAAAAATTTGTTAAATTGTTGAATTAGAAAAATATTGTTTCTACCTGAAAATAAAACAGATATAATTGGTAGTAATTTTAGTTTTTTTGGTACATATTTCATACATTACTTGAAAATTTAAAATTTGACATAGGCGAATAATTCTGAATAAATCCCAAATTCAGATCCGTTGATTAGAAATTCCCGCAATTTCCAAATTATGACACAAAACTAAAGCCATCATATCCAATTAATGATTCCATCTCAAATTCTGTTGTATTTAGCAAGGTCTCTTTTTAACTAATAAGCGAAAAAACAGGTAGTCTCAAAGTCTATTTTTGAATTGTGAACTTTTTGGGTGTTCTTTTTCAGTGCACAAAAAATTTTCATAAGTAAATAGATTTTGTTTCGATCTTTAAGAAATTTTAAAAGAGAGACTTCAAGCAAAGATTGGTTCCAATCTGCAGAGTTGCCTATGAATACTTAAGATTTCTTTTAATTGAGGTTGTTAATGATTAACTCAATTTACCAAAAGATATC
>JAUMHM010000071.1:12553029-12565882 GCA_032362435.1 Melikaiella ostensackeni | reverse complement strand
TCAGTGGTGTTTAGACGATTTTTTCACGACAAACACCAATGAGTCGTGTCATACGCAAGAATCAAAGGTGTTTGGGTTTCTCCGTGCAGAATAAGAGGTAAGGCGGTAAATCAGTATTTGTGTCAATACGACTTGTTTTTCTGGCATATAAATGTTTGCTGTTTCTAGACAATGTTTGTTTCTTTGTAACAGTATGTAATAGTTTTTTGAAAGTTCTTCATCGTTAAGATCTTATATTATATACCGTATACGGCTACGATAATTGAATTAATTATAAAAATTAAAAGAGTGGATAGCTATCGAAGCATCTAAAAAAGGCTTAAAAATTTTTCAATAACAGTTGACTACGCTGAAACAACAAAGTTTAAATGCTGAGAAATAACAAAAAAAACGCATTTGCTAATCAGGCTTGTTTTAACAATTATCAAATGCTAGCAATTTATGGCAAGAAAACTGAAAAACTCTTTTTGTCCTTAAATTGTTCAAATTCAATGCGAATCAAGTGACAAATCGCTGCCAACGCCCACGAAACCATTTTCATTCACTTATTTGCTTATAACAAATGCAATAAATTTGTAAACATTCGTGTTGCTTACAGAGGTTCTCTTTCAGATAGTTGGTTTGCGTTTGATAGGTATTTTTGAATGAATCCAAGTATTTGTTAAAGACTGGTACACTTCAAAAGTTAACTTTTTTTAATTTTGGTTATTTAATAAAAGAAAAATAATAAATTTTTCCAAAAATCCGCAATGACAGTTCAACACGGAATTTCATCAGGTTTCATTGAAAATGAAAGTTCAATTCCGATAATAATTGTCTTCTGAAAATCAATACGTCCAAGGACGTTTTTTTTGCCCCAATGTGTGGCGGTCGGCCGACTGCCTGATTCCTCCCAAAGCCAACGTCCTACGACACATGAATGATTCTACTGCAGGACCCTCATCAGTTGGACTTTTGTGGCAAACAACTTTTCAGATTTTCAAATCTTTTTTCCCTGAAATGAATTCATACGATCTTCAAAAGTGAGGAGAAGGCTTTGCGAAAAATCAATTCTCAAAAATGTTGATATTTTAGGAGTATTCTTGCACCGCAGCAGTCCACAGTGGTCCCGTTGTCGAAAGTTGACAAACCCATTAAAAAGTGAAAAAATGAATTCCAATTACGCTTATATACAGTAAGGTCCATCTCATCCCAGTCATAGGGTTGTTGTATGTTAAAATATTATCAAAAAATGCAATCCCACTTCTACAGCAGCACTCAAAAAGATTTTGAACAGGGGTTTTTTTGAATTTCGCGCACAAACATGGACGCCCGCGCATGTGCATGGTTCAGTGAGTAGGCCAGGGGCGGAACTTTGGGTGACAAGTTGTTTACAAATTCCCAATCCGAATTTAAACTTGTTTATTGTTGAATAAATTCAAAAATAACTATTGAAGGTGGATAAATGTATCTTATCATACCGTAACGTTAACTTGTGCACCGGATCAAAAATTTTAAACCTCACTTGTAAATAAAATTCACATTTAGTGTTGATATTTCATTGACAGTTCTGAGGTTAGGTTTTCCGTAATAAATACACACAGAAAAACCATAATCTGCCATAATTTACAATGAACAATAATTTTGACTATTTCCTAACATAATCAAATATCAAACACATCAACACTATCATAACATCAACAAGATCAAACTCAATTTCCAATTTTAAATGCCATATTTCAGTGGGGATTCCAAAATCGACTTTCTTTTCTGATAAATTTGACAGAAACTTGATCGAAAATTTTTGTTTGCTGTCAATGAATTTTTTTATTGTTTGATATTTTAGGTTGAAGATTCCTTTGAATTATCAAACACAATTTCCAATTTCAATTGCTATGTTTTAGTGGGGATCTCAAAATCAATTTTCTGTCGAAAAATTTGACAAAAACGGGATCCAAATTTTTGTTTGTTGTTAACAATTTATTTTTATTATTTGGTATTTGAGGTTAAAGATCCCTTTGAATAATCAAACACAATATTCAATTTTAATTGCTATATTCTAGTGGAGATTGAAAAATCAATTTTTTTTCTGAAAACACAATTTTAAATTTAATTGCCATATTTTAGTAGGTATTTCAAAATCAACTTTTTTTCTAAAAGATTTGACAGGAACTTGATCTAAGTTTTTCTTTGTCGGTAATACATTTTTTCATCGTTTGGCACTTTAGGTTCAAGGTACCTTTAGATTATTGAACATGATTTTCATTTCTAATTGCTATATTTCAGTGAGGATCCCAAAATAAACATTTTTTTCAGAAAAATTTGACAAAAACTGGATCCAAATTTTTTTTTGTTATGAATAAATTTTTTTTATTTTTTGGTACTTTAGGTAAGAGGTTCTTTCAAATTATCGAACATAATTTTCTATTTTATTTGCCATATATTTGTGGGAATTTCAAAATCAACTTTTTTTCTGAAAAATTTGACAGAAACTTGATCTTAATTTTTGTTTGCTGTCAATCTTTTTTTATTGTTTGCTATTTTAGGTCGAACGATCTTTCAAATAATGTAACACATTTTTTAATTTTGCCATACATTAGTAGGGATTTCGAAATAAACTTTTCTTGCTGAAAAATTTGAGAAAAAAATTATCCCAATTTCGATTTGTTGTTCATAAATCTTTTTTATTGCTTGTAATTTAAGGTTACAGGTCCCTCAAAATTATCTCACACAATTTTGTATCTCAATTGTTATATTTTGGTAGTGATTTCAGAGAAAAAAAAATGATTTCGAAATTCCCACCAACATTTGGCAATTGAAATTCAAAGTTGCGTTTGATAATTTGAAGGGACCTTGAATCTAAAATACCAAACAAGTAAAAGTTTATTAACAACAACAAAAAAATTTGGATCCAGTTTTTGTCAAATTTCTCAAAAAAGAAAGTTGATTTTGAAATCCCCACTGAAATATGGCATTTAAAATTGAAAATTGTGTTTGCTATTGTTGATGTCATGATAGTGTTGATATGTTTGAAATTTGATTATGTCAGGAAATATTAAAAAATATTATTCACTGTGAATTATGGCAGATTATGGTTACTCTGTGTGTATTAATTGCGGAGAACCTAACCTTAGAACTGTCAATGAAATATTAACACTAATTGTGAATTTTATTTACAAGTGGGGTTTACAATCTTTAATGCGGTGTATTAGTTAACGTTACGGTATCGTAAGATACATTTATCCACCTTCAATAGTTATTTTTGAATTTATTCAACAATAAACAACTTTAAATTCAGATTAGAAATTTGTTAGCAACTTGTCACCTAAAGTTCCGCCCCTGGCCTACTTTATGAACCGTGCGCATGCGCGGGCATCCATATTTGTGCGCGAAACTCGAAAAGACCCCTGTTCAATATCTTTTTGAGTGATGTGGAAGGGGGGTTGCATTTTTAAAAAATATTTCAACATGCCACAACCCTATGACCGCGATGAGATGGACCTTTCTGTATGGTTTCTTAGACTACTGATTCCCAATCTGAAGTCAAAATTTCAGAAGACAAAATAGTGGATCAAATATGGCGGACAAGTATTTCAAAAAATTATTGTACTTACTCGAAATGTGGTGCTTAAGAAAATCTCATTGAAAGACAATTTTAAATGAAAGAGAATGTGAACTTTTGATTGCTTGAACAATTTGTTTAAAAATACGAGTTACAAAAAACTGACAGCAAAGTTCGATTTTACGGGAAAAATTACACAGAGCCCATGTGTTAGACAATTTTTTACTCAACCCGGTTGGTATAAAGTATAAATAAAGAATAAGATCGTACGACACCCGCTTACGCATTCGATTATACTACACAAAAAATAGTATGCAGAAAAAAATTGTCTACCACATGGACTGCATGCAATTTTTTGCATAGAATCGAATCGTGCTATTAGTTTTTTCGTAACTGACATTTTTAAACAATTTGTTTGAACAAAAATTGTTCAAACATTGGAAATTTTCAACTATTTTCCATAAAAAATCTCTGTTGATGAAATGTTCTCATTTCAAAATTAACTTCTCAACTATGTCGATTGCTCTGCCCATGGGACTTAATAGGTCACAAAATTCTGAATAACCTTATGAGTTGTGTAGAAGTTTTCAAACTATGACAATTTTGCATTACTAATACCATTCTAATGATAATTTACAACGATATTGAGACAAAAACATTTTTTTGTACAACAAACTGATATACTGAAGAATTTGTTTGAATAAATTGTTTCTAACTATTTATGCAATTTTTTCTTAGATAAAAAATCATTTTCTGAAAGTTGCTAATTCTGTCACTAAAGAGTAATGCCAAGATGAATGTTTATGTGGGCATTTTTGATTTACTGTCTTATATTTAAGTTATTTATTTAACACAAATATGCATATTTGAGTCATGAGAATAATCTCTCACTATAGATTCAAACAAAATATTTATCCATATTATGGTTGAATATTACTGTAACTGCAAACAAAATAAAATCACTGAGTAGTAGCTAAAAAAGGCTTCGGAATTGAAAAAGGCTTCGGAGATGACCAAGTGCATACATTTTCTAATGTTATAAACAACGCAATTGAATTAAACGATTTTCTTATATATTTTTCGATATACCAACACTTTTTATGATGTATTCTGATCATAGTACAAAAATTTATTTTGTTGTTCTATAGAAAACGAGGCTTCGAAGATGATTCGGAAATTTTACTCACAAGAAAATAATGACTTTAATTATGCATTACAAGAAAACTTATTCACATATATAAACCAATATGGGTGGAAGATAAATATAGTGGAATTAGCTTTTTTCAAAAAAAAAAAAATAATAATAAATTGTGACCTATTACAGCCACGCCAATGAAACATTTAAATTGCTCAAGAATTTTCAAAAATTCGTGATCATCTATTATGAATATTCCTCACAGCCCTCGATACGTGCACGTCTTTGAAATCTACGTGGCGCTGTTTATGTGTCGAGCGTGTTTGATTAATGGATATTAATAATGTTTTCATTGTCCCGGAGCGATAAATCGCTACTTTTGCTGAGGCGCGCTAATGAGAATAAAGGCGTAATTGATGCGCCCTCCTCCTGGTGTGCATATCAACAAATACCAATCTACCTAACAGTACCAAACCCCTTCGTGGTTCAGTGAGCTCGGGTTCTGTACATTCATCAACAATAAGCCGCACTGGAAGCAGGTTTGCCGACGGAAGGGGTGGGAGAATGGTTAGAGACAGCGAAAGGATAATGGGAGTGGGGATGGAGAAAGGACGGAGTGGGGGTAAGCGCGCACGGCACACGGTGCGCCGCCCGCGCCGGGTGAATACATAAATCAGCCAGTCTGCATGCTGCCAGCACTGCCACGCATATCACTTTGTAGAGGGACTATGAATGAATAGAGGTGCTGAGTTATCGTCTGGTCGCAGTTCCAGATGGTCAGGCGCACCTAGCACGTGTAGACAGAACCTTATTTGAGACTACCGGCCCAGCGAAATCAGCGCTTTGCGCCAAGTCATAAATCCTTGGCCACTTTTCCTCAGAGGGAAAAATCGCTTCAACATTTTTCTTCTTTCGCTCCTGCTTGCTAGTTGATGAAAGTTTCGGTCACGACTATTTATAAAATTTGTCTTTACATTTCGCATATTGAACTAAGTGCCAAAATGAAAAGGGAAAACGATCGGATAGAAGATTTTTTTTCAATTCAGACACCCTATTTCATAGATTTAAACTATATAAAGAAATCGAAGATTCCTGTTACCGATATTTACCGACACTCAAGGGCTTGATGCGGTTCTGGTCCCTTAGAAATTTAAAAATTAAAAGACTGCTACACTTGTTTGAAGGCTCACTCCTTAGGCAAGACTTTGCAAATCTATCCAGAAGCTTTTTAATTTAACTTGAACAGTCGGACGCGAACCATCGGCAGTCCCTGAATGTCGGTAAATGCTTGTAACACTATTACCGATCGAGCATTGGTTCCACTAGACTGAGCTTTATTGAAGTTTTATAAATGCATCTTATGAGACTTATATTTAATGATTGCTTTAAACAAGAAAATGAAATTTCATACTTATCATTATGTTGACCGAATGTAGGCCCGTGGACAAATTAACATTTTGGCAGAACTGTTCGACCAATTTGAATTTTTTTTTCAATTAAATCTTATAAAATTCTCAACAAAGTTGTTAAGACACATTTTTGAAAAAGTTATTTAATTTTTTTAAATTCAAACTTCAGCTTTCAGAATCTGTTAAAATCATTGCAATCCTCGGAAATCTGAAACAATCCGTTGAAATCTGTTAAAGATCTCTTTGAATATTTTTAAATATCCTAAAACCTTATAGGTCCTTCAAAATTCTTTCAAATCTCCCAGAATTCTTCAATATTCCTGAGATATATTGAAGAATTTTTGGAATCTGATAAGATACCCTAAGATCTGTAACATTCTTTGATTTACCTTAAGATCCCTCCAAATTCTTGAAATATATAGAAAATTCTTGGTTATCTCTTGAAATATACTAAAATTTTTTCAATTCTTTGAAATCTTTGGAAATGCCTTGATTTATTTGAAAATCTCTTTAAATCTTTGCAGTAACTGAATTCTTGTGAATAAAGTCTTTGCTGTCTGATAAAATATTATACAAGAATTTGAAATGCCATGAAATTACATGAAATCTAATTATGTTTCTTGAAATCTCTTGAAAAATGTGAAGTCTTATGAAATTCTTTGAGATGCGGGGAAATTTATTGAAATACCTTATTGAGATCCTTAAAAATCATTTAAAATTATTAAAAACCTCGATAAATATTATAAAAGTTCTTGAAATCTGTTAAAATACCTTGAACATCCTTTGAAATATTTGCAAATCCTCTGGAATCCTTTGGAATCTTTTGAAATATAATTAAAATCTCATAAATTCTATGAAATCCTTTCCAAATTTTCCGCAGTTCAAGCAAATTTTTCTAAAATTACATGGAATTTTGGAAATCCGGTGAAATTCCCGAAAAAGTTTGAAAATCTCTTCAAATTTATGAAATCCTACAAAATCGCCTTATTCTTGCGAAATTCTTTGAAATTGATAGAAATATCATAAAATGTCTAGAATTTTCTTTATATCTATCCTATCCGTATGAAAAGAACAGCAGATAGTATAGATATTTGAAAAAAATTTATGCATCCCAAAATTTTAAATCTCTATTAAAATCCCTTGAAAGCTGTTGAAATCCTTTTCAGTACTTTTAAATCCCTTGAAATCTGTCAAAATCCTTTTAAATGCCTGGAAATCTTCCAAATCTGTTGAAATCCTTTGACTTAGCTTTCAAAAAATTACCTGCAATCGCTTTTACGGCCGGTGTGCATGAATTTTACCTGGCTGCACAGTGTGGCAAAAGAAATTTCTGTAGACAAATCAACTTTTAACCTGCACTATTAATTCGGGTTGGATGTTTTTTGTTAACGAAAGCCTTTTGAATTCCAAAAGAATTTGGGTGTTCCGATTTTTGATTAGAAATTTTGTTAATTTTTTATTTAATAACAAAGTTGACTTTTTCTTCACCTTTCAGGAGGACGATTTTTTTCAGATTTTCGGATCCATCAACGAAGGACTTATATCTGTGCTTAAACTATCTAGGAATAATTTTCAGTGGGTAGCAATAATTTCCAAAAAAACATTTTATTACGTTATAAACAAAGTCACGAACAAAAGATATTTTTCGGATTCAGTAATATCTATCGCATGGAAATCCAGAGTTTTGGTATAAAATGTGAGAGAAATTAGTGTTTCATTACGATTCATTAAAAAAGATGCTATTTGACAATTGTTTAAACAATTTTTAGAAACATATTCACAGTTTGGATAGTGTTCAACGAATAAGCTCAATTTTTTCACGGAATAAATTGAAAATGTCTCTTCGATTACCCTCTGCTATAATACTTTGTGAACTCACAAGAATTTATAATTATTTGGACAATTTTCATAAACAAATTCCGAGTTTGGCTATTTTTCAACGAAAAGGCTCAATTTTTTTTAAGAAATCAACTGAGAATATCTTTTCGAGAACTCTTTGCTGTGACGCTTTGCAAATTTACAAGAATTATTAATGATATAAAGAATTTTTATGAACAAATTCAGATTTTCGATATGTTTCAACGAGTCGGCCTAGTTTTTTTACGAAATCAACGGAGAATGTCTTTTCGATGAATTTTTGCCATGATACTTTGCAAATTGATAGCAATGGCTAGTTGTTCAAACATTTTCTTTCAATAAATTCATTTTGTAGCTATTTTTTAATGGAAGAATGTACTTTTTTTCACAAGAATAAGTTATGGACGTGATGGCAATTATTATTTTCTAAAATGCTTCACCAATGAACAGCAATAATGTTTAATTAATTGTTTAAATAAAAAATAATCCTTATAGAATCGCAAAGCATCATAGCAAATTGTCATCGAAAAGACATTCTTAGTTGATTCCGTAAGAAAATTTGAGCTCATTCGATGAAAAATATTGGAAGTGTGAATTTGTTTATGAAAATTGATCAAACAATCGCCAAATAGCATCTATTTTCAATTAATTCTAATTAAGCATTCATTTCTCCCACGTTTTATACCAAAACTCTGGATTTCAATGATTTCAATTTGTTCGTTACATTCTTTATAACGTAATAAATTTCTTTTTAAACTATTTTTATAAACTAGAAATTATTTACAGATAGTTTGAACACAGATATAAGTCCTTCGTTGACAAATCTGGAAATCTGAAAAAAATGTTACTTCTGAAAAGTTAAAAAAAATTTCAACTTTATTTTTAAATGAAAAATTAACCAAATTTTGTGTCAAAAATCAAAACACACAAATATTTTGGAAATTTAAAAAGCTTTTACTTGAAAAAAGTTTAAATCGAATTCATGGTGTTGGTTAAAAATTGATTTGTCCACAGAAACTTTCTTTGCCTCGCTGTGGGCCAGTTGGCCAATCCCAGTCAGACACCCTGTACTGATAAATGCAAAATTTAAATTACCAAAGTAGGTTTGGTACGAAATATCTTCTTCTCTCTAATAAGATCATTTTTAACATCCCTTTTTGAAAATTTTTTTTATGCAGTTTGATTTTCATTCTATAAATGTATTTTCCCAAGCCCGCATAAAATCGGAGTCAGAGGATAGAAGCGGCGACGACAAAAGAGCGGAAAAACAAAAAGCGCTCTCATCTTGTGCAGGAAAATCTTGCGACGGTGCATCGTTGACACTTTATCTTTTTATTTTCACTTTCATCTGCTTAAGTCCCATGAACCTGTTTAATTCTGGTGTCCAAAGACGGTTTTTGCTAAATTCCTGGAAATCTAATTGAACAAAGAAATAGAGGTACCGGAAGTGAGAACCAGAAGCTGCGAAAATGGGAACATTCGTGAGAACAGTACTGGGACAATACACTGCCAGATTTAATAGGTTGATCATAAATTTGAATTCCAGAGAAACTCGAAATGCAAGGTTTCGACAACTGAGATGTTATTCCTACGACATGTGCAAAGCGAAAGTAATAATTTTATGAAATTTTCTTCTTCTTAGAATAAAACGGAAATATGGTCTTAACCTCCAGTGATATACGTCACAAATATAATGAAATTTGTGCAGGGATCACAGTCAGTTCCCTATTCCCCTTTTTTCCTATTCCCCCCCCCCCCCACCCTGTTTCTTAAAATCTCCTATGATCCCTATATTTGAGAATTCCGGAATTTTTTCCCCTTTTTTTTGAAGCCTCGATTAATTTTGCAGATAAAAACCAATAATTTTCAAAAATGCGCGCTACAATCCATATTTGTGAGATCCAATATTAGCAATCCGCATCCTAAAAAATATATAATTTAGAGGAAATTAGATTTAAAACTATTGAAATTCGAATGACTTTTAATAATATTTGAGGATACATTCAATGATATTTTTTTTGTCGGAGTTAGCCCTGAATATCTCAATTTCGAAACTAAATTCCTCTTTTACGATAAATATAAATGTGTAATATCCACATAATAATAATGTTCTTGATTTTGTTTGAAGTTGACTCTCTCGAGGATCCATAGGCTGAAAAAATACCAAATTTGAAAGCCTTTCATTCAAGTACATCCAAATTTGATGATTTTTTAATTTAGAAGTTTGAAAATTTAAAAAAAAATTCAGAACTCATCAAATAATTCAAAAGTTTCCAAATTCCAAAGTCTACAGCGTGGAAAGAAACTTACAAATTTGAAGCTGAATAATTAATAGAAAAATGTAGAAACTCTTAAATTTGAATTTCTGAATTCGAAAGGATGCCCACCTTAAAAAAATAGAAAACTTAGAGAAAATTCCATTTAAAGGTATTCAAATTTAAAAGCCCTCACGAAATAAGTTTTGAAACTTCTAAATTTAGAAAGATTATTACGGCTTGTAAATTTGAATGAATTTACTCAAAATTAATGAATTTCAAAGTAGAAAAACTACAAAATTTGGAAGCCTTTTCCGTTCAAGTATGTACCTTCAAATTTGAAAGATTCCTAACTAAAAAGGCTAAGAATTGAGAAACCAAATTCAGAACTCAAATTCTGTTGAAAAAAATTACAAATTCAACTAATCAAAAATGTAGAAACTATTAAATTTGAAATTATGAATTTAAAAGGATCCGCATCTAAAAAAAGTAGCAAATATAAGGGAACTACAATTTGAATCAATTTTACATATGTACCCTTACGAAATAATTCTTCAAAATCCCAATTTGCGAAAGATTATTGAAGCTTGTAAAATTGCGTGAATTTCCTTAAAATTAAAATATTTGCAAGTTGTAAAAGTACGAAATTTGAAAGCCCTTGCTATGTACTTTAAAATTTGAAAGATTTCTAACCAAAAAGTAAAAAATTGAAAAATTAAATTAAGAACCCAACTCCAGATTTCAAAAAATACTAATTTAAGTACGAAGAAAAATGTAGGAACTTTTTAATTGAAAATTTTGAATTTGGAAGGATCCGCATCTGAAAAAAGTTGAAACTTATGAGAAAATTTGATTTGAAACTATTCAAATTTAAATACCTTTGCCAAAATATTCCTTAAACTTGCTTTTTGAGAAAGATCTAAAATCTTATAAATTTGAAAGCCTTTAAGGCCATGTGAGCGTAACCTCAAAATTTTTTCTTCACATTTTTTTTAAACGAACTTACGTTCACAAAAAATGCAATATTGAGTTGAAAATTTCGTAAACTAAATAAAAATCACTAAGGAACGTTTTTCTGGTCCTAAATTGTTATATTTTAAAAAAGTTTTATTCTTAGAAATTTTTTTTCTGATTTTCTTATAATTATGAAAATTTAGGACCAAAAAAACATTCCTCAGTGCTCTTTATTCAGTTTCCGATATTTTCAACTTGATATTGTGTTTCGTGTGAACGTCAGTTGATTTTAAAAAAATGTGAAAAAAAATTTTGTGGTTACGCTCACATGACCTTAAATTTAAAAACTTTAATAATATTTAAGGATGCCTCATATAATATTTCTTTCTGAGCCAGGCCTAAACATATTAATTTTAAAACTTTATGTTCAACTTTTGCAATAAATATAAATGTTTAATATCCACATAGTGATAATGTTGTTAATTTTGTTAAAGACGACTTTCTTGAAGATCCAAATGATGAAAAACTACCAAATTTAGAATCCTTTGATTCAAGTTCCATAAAATTTGACAAATTCCTAACTAAAAATCTGCCCGCATTGCGGGCACATTCTCATCGCGCGCAGCTCGCTTCACTCGCAAGTTTCAGCGCGCCTAGGGCGCGCGATTCGGTCGTCGCGCTTCGCGCTCGGCGTTATACGTTTTTCATGTGCAAATTACTGTTTCTGTTTTTGATTCAAAATGAAGAAGGAAATTTGTGTACCTAAGGCTCTATCGGCCTTAAGGAATACATCCTCATCACAATATTCGCGCTCGACTTTCTGCGCTCACTGTATAATATATACAAATAAATAGTTGAAAAGACGGTTACAAAATTATCTTGATGATTTACGATTGGTCCTATGAAGAAATATCTAACGGCAATTTTATTTGACTTTTTAGAAGCACAAATTCTGCTTTTTGAATTTTTTACTTATCTCGCGTCGTTTGGCTCAAAAATTAAAATTATAATATTCCAATTCCATTTTTCATGCTTTATAATCAAACTACCATATGCCTCCTACCAAAAAATGTTTAGGAAGGCTTACAGGTCTTTGTAAGAGCAACAATTTTGATGTCTTGACTTTTTTCGTGTCTTGCGATATTTGGCTCAAAATTTGAACTTTCGATTTTTCAATAAAATTCAAAAAGTTGTTATGTCATTCTTGTAGAGCTTCTAAGAAACAGCATTTTCCTTCTTCTGTCCTTATTCATATTGTGCATTGTTTGTATTAAAATTTTCATTTGCGTTTTTTTTTTGAATTTTGTAAATGCTAATACTTTGATATTTTTCTTTTTATCGAAAAAAGTTATGGGGATAAATTGTTCAACTTTCCAAGTAATATGGATAGCCATACATATAATTTTCATATCTCGAAAAAAATGGCTTCAAAAATTTTGAAAATGCTCTAATTTTTTTAATTTTTATCGAAAATGGCCGGCTAACATAATTGAAATTTATTTTCAACACTCAAAGCGTGTACCAAAGGCCAATCCAATAGATTTATTGTTTCAAAAGTTATCGTGCTTATAGTCATACAGACATACATACAGACATACATACATACAGACAGGCACATTCGTGAAAAACTTGTTTTTCGGGTTCAGAGGGTCTCAAAACGTGAACATTTGACAAAAACGGGGGGTGGGGTCAAATTTTACAA
>JAUMHM010000071.1:12540352-12550365 GCA_032362435.1 Melikaiella ostensackeni | reverse complement strand
GACTGAAAAATGCCACCGTTGAGTTCTCATCTCTTCATATTTAAAGTGTAGATATAAATAGTGATGATTTCTGTGAAGCTAAAAAGACTAATATTTATGCTTGTTTTAACAAGTCATAATGTATTTATGTTTATTAATTTTTGTTTAACATATTGTATCGAAATTATTATTATTTCTGTTTTTGAATATATATTATTATATCATTAATATGTATTTATTATTATATTTTCTAATGTGAAAAAGAATGAATCATTTTTATAAACGAAATCCATTCCTAATTTATGCTCTACTTATTGAAATATATATATCAATTTTCAAATAATTTGAATGAAAATCTCATTTCTAAAATATCTTGAAAAAAGGATCATATCAGATTGTGGGAGGGTGATTTTCTAGCATCTAGAGTCATTACGAAGAGATCCCCGCAGTTTCTTTTTAGCTGCATATCAGGCAAACTTTTTTTCCGTATATAAACACCGTGTTGAGCTCGGTATCCTTCTAGCTAGTTACCAGAATTTGTTTCCCACAATTTGAGTAAACTTTCAAGAGCAGAAAGTAAACATTGTTTTAGTACCTCACAAGATGGGCCCCGTTTGGTTAGAAACCGCAGGTAAAAGCGTAACCTGTTTGACCTTTGGAGTAACAGCTGATAAAACCAGCCAAAGCAGAAATTTAAATTTTTCGCAAATCAGAAACAACCTCTCTTAGCCTCTTTCTGCCTTTAGATCACCAATACGAATTTATTAGACTCTTTTTAATTCCTGATTGTCCGCAGAAATTTCCGCAACCAATCAGAAGCTACCGGATCACCAGGCAGGCAGAAAAAAATTCGGTACCATGAAAACATAACTTGATGACGTCGGCGCGCCGAGTTCGAATCAGCGGCGGCGTGGCGTTGAAGCAAAGTAGTGGGCGGTGGTGGCGTGGCGCGGCGACGCAACCGTCTATTTATAATTTTAAAAATAAATTTTGGTTACGAGCCGCGGTAAGTTGTTGATGAGACAAAATGTACGTCGAGATCATAAAAATAATGCATTCCGACACCGAAAATGCAGCATATGCTACCTTCAGATAGCAATGTGCATGCACACGGAAATGAAGATAATATTAATTTGGGTCTGACTGTAAGCTTATTTTCACGATAAATGACATGGCCTCTAAAATCATAGTCACTGCTCACCTTATGACTCAAATAATGGATTATACAGAGCCACTATTCGCTTTTCTTTGGTGACGAATTTGACATTACATATCCATTAAATTCAGGCAACAGGTAGTTTCAATATTTCTTTTCGCATTTACTATTTCCATGTGGAAATGAGTCTTTTCTGTGTACGTAACTTTTTCAATTCCGTTATTTTTTAGCACAGCAGTCTTATTATCATTTAGTGAAATTTCTCCTTCCACCCTTTCGGACTTCGTATATTTTCAATCGCCTTAAGAAATAACTTTTAGAATGAAGCGCTAGCATGCATACTGAATCCGATGCAACGCGATTAGAGAATTCGATTTCTGCAGCATCGGCTGAACAGCTTTGCACGTACCTTCTATCGAGTCGGTCGGAGGCAAGCAAAATCCGAGAACTGGTAGTAACCTTCAATTACCGAGTCCGAAAGACCTAATTTCGATTTAGGGGGTTTCAACGTAAAACGGAAACACGCCCACCGCCCGGCATCGTTGGGGTTGTACTTGTCTCTTTTTGAGTTCGTGTGAATCCCAAGCCGTTCATTCGAAGGATAGAGCGTGGTCTGGCTATAGCAAGAGAAGTAGAAAAGAGTGGAGATACATCAGATAAAAGGAAATTGGTGAACGTAAGGCAGTGGAATCCAATTCTTTCGTCGGTTAGTCCTGTCCGTTGCACCTGCAGACATCCAGTTAAATTGGCAAGGTTTATATTTCGAAGAGAAAAATTCTGCCAATGTCAGACAAAATCGGACGCCTGTTGAAACCTTTTTACAGACAGACAGAAAAGATATTGTGGACCAAGGAGGCAAAGTAGTCATTTACAGCCGAGCGTGAGTTATTACACACACGCGAGACGATAAAAAGACGTTTTTTTATCACATCTCCATCATGGGTGCTATTTTAACGTCTGCAAACGATCCCTTAAACAGTATTTATAGGCCTAGACCTTCAGATGGTTTACCAAGAACCAATGTAATAAGGACAGGAAACTCGAGTGGAGGGGGTAAAGCACCCGTGCCTGGAATAACGGCGGTTACGTCGGAGCTAGTGTCAAACTAGTGTCCTCCAGTGTTTTTGTTGATATTGCGTTTCGTGTGAACGTAAGATGGTTGAAAAAAAATGTAGTAAAAAAATTTTTGAGGTTACGCTCACATGGCCTTGAATAAAGTCATAGGGCAACTTACGGAATTGATTTTGAATAAACTTGTACATTCCTCTTGGTCGCCCGATATTGGTGCTGCAATGCACGACGCAACACACTCCCGCCGTGTTTTTCGATTATTTCCCGTTTATCGCATGAAAAACACATTAAAAACACGATGTAGAATGTTGACGCAAATGTGAACACCAAAGTGTAAGCAACTCCAATCAACTCCAATGCACGTGCTTGACTCTTTCTCGCTCGCGGAGAAAAAGAGACAGCATGATGCGCAGTACGAAATTACGCAAGGATGTGCTGCAACCCAGCCGCCTTCTCTCGTGCTACTCCCTCCATTCGAGTTTCCTGTCCTCATTATATACATTCTTGCGGTTTACTCAGCATCAGAGGCTTATAAAGTAATGACGTACTGTGATCTGATTGGCTAACAAACAGCCGTAGCACAAGTTATCGGACTTATTCGCTTTGCCCCGGATTTGCCTCGGCTCCGCTTCGCCTCGGCTACACCTCGGGCCCTGGCTCGTATTGCAACTTCACACGAGTGTCCTTGTATTATAAATAACCATTATAACACGCACATTATGTCAGCCAAATTTTAAGCCTGTGGAGCGGGCCCACAAACTCGCTTCTCGAGCGGTATGAGTAGAAAGTACTTTCTTCTCCCCAGAGAGAATAAAATTGACGTCCGCGGAAGAATATGGCTCATAATCACCTTAGAGTGTTAATATCGTGTTGGTGACAGTCATGTATTTTGAAGGTCGATATCTGTAGCAGGGATTGTATATTTTTTAGAATTGAAGTGTACTGAGTTCCGCAACGCTACAATGGAGGACATTTCCGGAAAATTTCCTCAAAAAGTTTTTATTGTATCAAAAAATAATTTTTTTTTTGCTTTTCAAGACTGCCTTTTTATAAAAAAAAATTATCCTACCTAAAATTTACCACATCGGTGCGAAATTACATGAAAAATGATGTCCAGTGGTAATAATTCATTAAAAAATAAATTCAAATTGTTATAAACAAATTAGTGAAAAAAGTTATATCTTCTTTATTTGCCACATTTAGGTAGTTTAAACCAATATTTACAGGAGAAAATGGAAACAGAATAGTGTTAGCTTCAAATTAGAAGACGTTAAATATCAATTACTAATTGTTTATAACAATTCAATGAACAAATACGAAATTAAGGCATTTTTAATTAGATAGATGTAGCGGTTTAAGCAGAATTAGCTATAAATATTTCATCAATGACATTCTGCTTTAATAGTTTGCTCTGCAATAACAATCGTGTATTATTTGAATAAATTTAATGACTAAATGCATTATTTGGCCATTTTCAAGTAGATACGTTTCGTTTTTCAGCAGACTCATTATTGTTTGAACAAATTTAGTTAACGATTCAATTATTTTAGAATTTGTCAATAAAAAAATTTCGTTTTTTTAACACAGTCAACTACAAACATCTCAGAAATGGTCTTTTGCTCTGAGAATTTGCAGTTAGATTATCATTATGTATTGTTTAAACAAATGTAATCATTTGCATTGCTGCAAATTGTTGCAAAAATGGCCAAATAATATATTAACTTATTAAATTCGTTTAAATAATACACGATTGTTGTTGCATTTGAATTGCTTCGCTATTTTCAATCAATTAGTTTCATTTTTTTAGAAGAATCAACTATGAGTACTTTACCAATGGCCTTTTGCTATGATAATTCTCAGTTATATAATATTGTATATTCTTTAAACAAATTTAACAAACGAATGTATTGTTTGGCAATTTTTCGATGGATAAGCTTCGTTTTTTCAGAAAAATCTATAACTAGTATGTTGCCAATGTATCTTGCTGTTATACCTCACACTTAGGCAACAATTGTTTATTGCTCAAACGAATTAAGTTAACAAACTAATCAATTGAGCATTTTTCAATATGGAAGTTTTGTTTCTTCAGCTGAATCAACTACAAAAATCTCAGAGATAGTCTATTGCTATGATGATTCGCAGTTAAATAATAATTGTACATCATTTAAACAAATTCAATAAGCAAATGCATTGCTTAGCTGTTTTTCAATAAACTAGTTTCGATTTCTTAGCAGAATGAACTTTAAATATGTAACGAATGGGCTTTTGCAATGACAATTTGCAGTTCGACAATTATTGTATATTGTTCAAACAAATTCGATAAGCAAATGTACCAACGAAGATCTACTTTGCTTCTCTAAAACACACACGAGAAAGCGAGGAAACCATATTCGTGTTGCATAAAAATATTTGCTAATTTACTTATTGCAAATACGCAGGACCAAAGCGTGATATTCAATTTTCGAAATCAGGTGTGATGTTCTATGCCCAGTTGACATGCTACTTAAAATCTCTAAGTATTTATTTAATTGTAGACTAGAAGGAGAATCGATTTGTTCAGTAGCAATTTCACTCGGAAGTGTACAGATTCAAAATGATGAACTTTTTCCGAAAAAATTCTCTCCGAATATCATACTATGCATCGAAGTCTTATGTATGATGCTGGCCAAAAATTATTTAATCTTATATTTATTATATTATATTGTATGAAAGACGCGATGCTAAAGATGAAACATAGAACATTTCACTGATAATCTTTTAGATTTATTTATCCTATGTTTTCATGCAACTCATAATTTGATTATTATGAATTTTCCTTCCGCCTGAAGATTAGCCAGCTTTGCATTTCATGATCCCAAAATAAAAAAATCTAAAAAAATCAAATCTATAATTTTTTTCCGAAGATTCTATAATAATATATTAAGTAGAAACGAAATGAATCCCTCTGGATGGGGCATGCAATAATAATAATCATAATATAATAATAGTAATTTCGTGACATAAATAAAAGCGTGGGGCGTTAATATTAAAACGTCTTTCTTATATAAATTTAATGCTCGATATTTAAGCCCGACTCTTTTATTTTTGGTCTCACTATTAGTATTATCGAATATAAAGCCACATTTGCAGAATGATTTTTCTTCTTTTTAGTACATTTAAAAAAAACTTGTTGAAAAAAAATCATTTATTATTATTTTGTAGTAGAGAATATACTATTGAGTCAACAATATATGTTGTTCTCAATTTAGTCGATAATTTGTCATTCTGTTCATTTCTGCTGAAGCATCGTTATTTCCCACGGTTTTATACGTAATTACAAGCAGTCTGATTCCTGAATTAGTTTTAGTTACAGAAGAGAGACTGAAAGTAGTAGTGGAAAGGGGGAAGGCCAAAAAAAGAGGAGTGAGTGTGGCTTTTTGAAATGTGTCAGGTTTAAAAAATAAGGAAAAGGGTTCTGGCAGGTAGAGGGAAAATGAGATTTAGTAATGATGAGTTAAACGTGGGCGGAATGAGAGGACTGGAAGGGCTTGAAATGAACGTTGCCGAAGGGGTACGTATGGTGGACCCAAGAAGAAAAAAGGAACACAAGAGGGGCAGGAGGATAGGCGGCATTGTGTCAGGGGCCAGAAGGGAACTGATATTAGAGGAGAGAGATGACGAGAGAGAAGAAAAGGTTGAAGGTGTAATGATGAGAAGAATGAAGGTAGGGAGGGAGAGGGTGGCTATCGTTTGTGCTTACAGGAGGAGAGGAGAATAGGAGGGATGCAGAATAATAAAGATATGGTTAGAGGAAAGGAATGAGGAGTTGGTGTTGTTATGGGGAGATCTAAATGCCTGTAGTGGCGAGTTAGAACGAAGGTACAGGATGAAGAAGGAGAGATGTTGATAAGAAATTCAAAGCACAGAGAAGTGGATGGGAAGGGTAAAACTCTATTGAATCAGTTAGGAGAGGAGGGACGGTTCATTTGTTGTGGGAATACTAAGGGAGATGAAGAAGGGTAAATGACGTTTACAGACAAAGGATATACCGTAATACTATAGATCACATTCTGGCAGAAGAAATAATAAGGAAGCTGATGGCTAAAATGGAAGTGGGCAATAAGATAGGTTCCAAGCACTTTCCGGTGATAGTGAAATTGAGGTGTAAAGGCCCGAAACGCGGTGGGGGAAGAAGGAAGGAGAAGGGGAAAGGGAATTGAAAATGAGCGACTAGGTGAAAGAAAAATTAAGAGAATTTGAAAAAAAAAATGGAAAACGAGGAGGTAGGAATTTCGGAAGAGGAAGAACTAGACACGCTGTTGGAGAAACTTAAAAAAGTGATTGATAAGGTAAGGCAGGAGGTGACACCGAAAGAACATAGAGAGGAGGGTAGGAGAGGTTGGTCGGACGATGAATGTAGGGAAAGTAAAGACAGCATGAAGGAGAAGGAAAGGGGCATGGAAGAGGTCGAGCAAGTAGTCAAGGAGGGGAGGGAATGGGAAGTAAGAAACAGGGGAAGAAGAGAAGGGAAGGGAATGAGCAAGGAAATCGGGATGCAAGAGTGGACGGAGTATTTCAAGAGGATGTTAGGTGGCGTAGAAAATAGGTTAAACGGTGAAGGAATGAGGGCGGTCGAGGAGGTCGAGGACAGCGGAGGCAATGTCAGTAGGAAAGTGGTGAATGAGGCAATTGCAAAGCTGAAAAGAAAAAAAGGCAACAGGTGAAGATAGTTTGGAGGATGAAGCACTCAGATACGGTGAAAGAGGGGTGAAAGAAGAGATGTGGGGGAATTAAAATTAGGTTTGGAGAGACGAAAGGTGACTGGAGGAATGAGAGGCAGGGCTGGTAGTGCCGTTGATAAAGAAAACTACCTAGGATTTTGGTTTGAAACAGAAGGAGGAAAAGAACTGCAAGTGAGAAGGAGATTGAAGTATGCGAGCAGAGTAATGGGACAAATGTGGGGTATAGGGGAGAGAATGTCCAAGGACGACTGGAGGATAAGGGTTTGGATGTTGGACGTGTTCGAGTGGTCAGCGTTAAGTTATGAACGGGGAATTCAAGGATGAAAAGAGCATAAAAGAGCGAAAAGCTTACATGAGAGATTATTAAAATGGGTCATCGGGGTGAGTTGGAGCTGCCTAGGTTATATGCTAAGGAAAAAAGATAGGACGAGAGAAAATGGTGGTCAGGCAGTCAGCTGCCTGAAAACATCCTGGGATTTTAAAGCTAAGCTAAGAAGGGGGGAGAAAGCAGGGTTGCTTAGGCGCGTGCACGAGAGATTGTGAATAAAGAGAGAAAAGGTAGCATGAAACATTCAAAATGGCAGGAAGATAGATATGAAATATGGGTTGAATATGGTATGCACGTGAGGGGTACAGAATAGCAGCGATTAGAGAAAGGGATGAAGGCAAGACAAGGAGGGAAGGATTGGATAAAATACCGGAGTCTAGGTACAGCAGCTGGTATAGGATAGTTAAGGTAGAGAGAGCTGGTATATCTAAAAGATCAAAGAGCAGAACAAATGTAATAAAGTAGAGAGATTCAGAATGGAAGAGGGGGTAAGAGCATGTAGGTATTGGATGAGTTAAGATGAGAGCTTGTGTAGCGTATGTAGGTAAGAGCAGGAATCAAGGTTGCATATGTCAGAAAGGTGTACAGGCGACAAAGGAGGAGGAGAAAGTATGGAAGAGAGAATAAAGCAGACTTTGAAAGAGAATGGTCAGGTGAGGGATGGATGAAGAAGCTGGAAGAGTTGAGAGAGAGAACTGGTTACACGGGTTAGGGATGAGCAAAGAAATAATTCCTAAAGAAGGAAAATAAAGAAGTAGTGTTGCGGAATTGATAGTGACAAGAGGAAGCGGAAGCCCAGGACGAGGTCGCAAGCAGCTAGAATTAAGAATGATATTGTTGAGATTATATTGTAAACATAGTTGGTGAGGTAGTATATAAGGACTGTAGATAAAGAAATATGTCATGGTTTTGTAACGACTCTTAAACCCGGAAAAGGGAGAGAGCATAAACAAATGGAGAATGTTTGCTTTGAATTTTCAACTAAATTATTTGGTCGATTTCAAAAATCAAGGGTTATTTCTACCCTCTCTGAACGGATGGCTGATTTTTTTCATGCTTTGGTTCTGAGAAACAAAAAAAATGGAAATGATGATTTTTGAAGGTCAAAAACCTGGTGAAGATAATATTTTCGTATAAAAACGAAGTTACAGGTCAAATTCTGAATAGTAAAAATATTAAGGTCCTGTATTTTGAGGAGAAAATAAATGCTGGAGTTGCTATCTTATGACAATCATGTAGGAGACCGGTTGAGTTTTTCTATGGGTGTGATTTGGGGAAATGGTTCTCATAGGCAAAATAAGAGAGAAAATGTATCTTCCAGCAAACGTAGATTTCCACAATCTTTAGTCACACGGATGTTTTCTGAGTTTTTTTCATCATTTGAAATTATTTTTGAAACTGACGTTGGTAACTTCTTAGAAAAACTCATCTGCAGAAAGGAGTTTTGAGATGTTTATATTATTTCAAATTATTTTTGAAAGTCACATTATTAACTTTTCGAAAAATTGATCTGCAGAAAAGTCTACACTCAAAAAATCACAAGGGACTACAATCTCGCTGGTGCAAATTTGCAATTCAATAAATTTTGATTGTACGGAAAGAGAATTGTTCCAAACGATGTTGCGATTGTAGCTCATACAGCGAGAAGGTTGTTTTTGCAACGATTGAAAAATGATTTTGGACGGATTGATTTTTATCCATAACTTCACAGAAAAGTGTTTTCATGTAATTTAGTTATTTAAAAAAGTTCATCAAATATTTATATATATTAAACAAACCAGATAATTGAGGACACCTTTTGTGAAAGCTCTATTTTTCTAGGATTCGCACTCTGACTTATGAAATTGTAACATTATACATTTTCATTTATGCACGAGGTGTCGATTGTGTCAGGGCATATTCTAAAGGTATTTTAACACTACCCGTCGGACGAGTGGCCTATCCAGTTTTTGTTTTGGAAGAGGGCCGGAATTACTAGCGAGAAGTACTGACATTGTTTTTCAAGACTGATGTATTTCAAAATGAATGATTAACGAATTATCTTTGCTGATATATTTCTGATACTAACATAAACATACATTTAATTAACATATATCTCATTAGTCATTATCAACTATTTTAATAAAAAATGTTAACACTGCCCGTTTTGCATTCAACACCCAGAAAAAAGCTAGGATTACTTTTGCTGAGTCTTCTTTTGTTCAGGTCTTACGACAGTCACTGCCGATGCAACTTCAAGTAATTTTCTTTTGTTTAACAACTCAATTTAAGTCCTTTTTGACTAAAGAATGCTTCGTCCTAATTTCGGGTGAATATCCGACTCAAAATTACTACAGATTTGTTCTGTGCACTGCAAGTTTTAGGTTGGTTAAGTTATGTCAAAATTAAATGTTGAGATTATGTACAACGATAATAACATTTTAAATATTTATTATTTCAGGTAATCTCTGAACTTGTGAATTAGGGCTATAATAATATTTTCCCCTTTTTAATACAGAAAACCAGCACAAAGTCTTTTTTTCCTCTTTATACTTCAGTATTCAATATTTCTTATCTGTTATTCTTAGTCATTACCAGGGTCGGCGGGATTGATCTTGTCTGTCTCTTTCTCTGATGAATAGGTGTGAATATTAACAAGTGAGGGTGAGCGAGACACTCACATGTGAAAAACAAATGACGGTTTTCCATATACAGGGTTTGATTGAAAAGTAATGAGCCTTCCCGCGCGGAGCGTCTGCCAAGCGATCAACCGAATCGG
>JAUMHM010000071.1:12515939-12535807 GCA_032362435.1 Melikaiella ostensackeni | reverse complement strand
TAAGGCATCACTGGCCACTGCGTGAACACCAATGATTCGTGCGTACGCAGCGTTCAGTGGTGTTTCGCGATTTTTTTCCCAGCAAACACCAGCCATTGTTGTTTGGGTTTTTCCGTGCACATTCTACCCACACTGGTCGAAGCTTTTCAGAACATCGAATCACATGAGTAGATTAGATCAAGGCACTTATGTAACTGGTTGTGAAGGGAAATGAGGCCCTTAAACCCGTAAGAAAGAGAAATCAAATACATATAAATCCATAACTTTTGTTCAAACAGAATAAAAAAATTGCAAGAATTGGCTGACTTACGGCGAGTTGAAGTCAAAAAAGACAGAAAAATGTTTTTTTCTCTAAGAAACGTATTTTTCGATATTACTTTGAAACTGGAAAAAGCTGAAACTTTTTCGTCCAGAGAAAAAAGATACGCAAATCAGTTTTCTATAAGAATATGCACTTTCAAAATTTAAATTCGAAACTTGTTTGAAAAGTGTCCAGAGGATAACTTCGTTTAGTGCGAAAAAATTTAAGGCGGTTATAGAATCCTGCCCCTCAAATGTCTAGAACAGATCAATTGCAAAAACTGTTTTCTTTATTTTTTTAAAAAGGTGCAAGTAATTACATTTTCCCATCAACTTTACGGAAAAGTCTTTCACAGATGAGTGGAAGTAGATAATAGATAATAGGCAACTCAACTCATTGAAATTCAAACAAGTGGTAGTTATTCTAAAGTCAGGCGCACTATGTTTGAAGTCATTCGATCATTCGTTAAATTATGATAATTATACTACACTTGACAAAGCAGTTAAACACCGGCTAATTAAAAATGTTTTACAATAAATGGACCGAACGTAGGTATTGTGGATAACATAGTAATACTGCTAAGAAAACTACACTTGATATCCAATGCAAGATAGCTTATCAGTGTTATCCTGATAAGTAAATCTATCAGATAATGTTCATTTATAAGATATATAAACAAAGGGTTGCAAATACATAATTACGTATCTGCAACTGTAACATAGAATTAAGGATCAAATTCAGAAAGAATAAGAAAAGAAGTATTTGAGCTCGTATCAATTAATGAGAATCAGTACTTCGGAAAAAAGAACCCATTAAAATGATCGGTTTGCGATTATGTGAATTGGTAAGTTTCGCAAACAGCTTCGAATGTGCAATGTACTGCAATGACCATTTCAAGCAAAGTCATATTGAATCGGTTTTCCTCTTTTTAAATGAGACCAACTCTTTCGAGGTTAAGCTGCCATATTTCTCACGATTTTTTAAATTTATAAATTATGGAGAGATTAAGAGAAATCATACTCAAAGCTACTAGATTCCTCTTGCTATTTGAGTTCTAGAGGATGTAAAGGCTTTTGCGGCATATAAGTTAAAAAAATAATGAGTAAAATTACACAGGCCCGTGAATGAAAATTTTTTTCTCGGACCCAGAGACACCACTAGGTGATTGCGAAGGTCTTCTGTGTGCTGAAACCGAATCCTTTTCTTAAAATGCTCCATCGCGACAGAGTTTTGAGATATCTTAATCCAAAAGTGTAAAAATGGCCATTTTTTACACTGAAAAATCGAAATAACTTCGAAAATAAAAGAGAAAGGCTGATTTGGTCAAGGAATTCAAATTTAGCTTGCAAAAATTCATCGAAATCTCGTATTTATTTAAAGAAAATTAAGGGTTGATATTTTGCAACCGCTATTACGATAAACTTTATAAAATTCGGTTCTTGGTGGTGAACCAATTTTTTAATTGAACTATTGTTGTTTGGAATTACTTTAGTATCTCCTCAGTGAACACCTTCATTTAAGACAAGACTTCAAATTTGTTTCCGGAGTGGTTTTTTAAAACCTTATAGAGATAAGACATAAAATTCCTAATTTCTGAACAGCAAATATCTCCAGCAGATTTTCTGATCAAATTATTAGGACCGGAAATCTCTCCAGAATGATTTCAGAAAACATCCCCGTACAGGAGCAGTCTTCTCATTCAGTACAAGGGGTTGTATTTTTTACCCTTACACATCTAAGGCCCCTTACCATATAGATCAAGAACTATATAAGTCTGAGATTCATTCCTGGTGGTTGTCTATACGTTTCAAGCAGTACTACGTTAACGTCGTTTTTCAAACCGTGAGGTCTCAGATTAAAACCGCGAGTCGTTATTATCGTCGACAAGTAACAAGCAAGAAAACTACTAAATGAACAAAGTCACTTCGGCTATATCTAGATACGGTCGTCGTATAAGTCTTTTCGAGCATTTGTTGTACAGCCGTGAATGAACTTACGAGTGGTTTCGATCTCGGTTAAGGATCGTGCGTCAGGTTAGCCTTGCCAACCTGACGTAATCAGCAAACAAACCTCCCGTAATCATCCCATTTCCAACCTACCCTCGCCTTTTTTTGGGACGTTACAGCTGGTTTGGCGGCAGCGGTGGGATTGTCACTTTTGTTATGAATTTTTAGTGTTTTCTAATAAAAATTCAAAATTTAAACTCAGTATGGTTATAAGATAGAACTTTTTGAAAAGCCCTGGAGAGTATAAGTCCTTCTTAGATACGTTGAACGGTCACCTTTGGGGCAAAGCAATGTTCGAAGTGCTTGTTAGGCGTTGGTATACTTTGCGTGTTCGCAACTACTATAGGTCCTCCAAGCCTCAATGCATTTTTCGTGACAAAGTTTTTGGGCGACTTGGGTACGAAGTACGGGTACACGACCGCCGAGGGCACCACATGTGCCACAACACAAGCAATCTTCCATGTGAATGATGAGCACACATTCACATGGACGATAAATTGGCACGACGCGTGCTTGACGGAAGTGAGAACTGGTGAAAAACGCAAAAAAAATAACATAAAATTAGTTGAAATTGATGGTCAGAAGATTCATGTGAAGTATCAATATTTTTGTAAATAGAAGTTAATTTTAATTTTTTAAAATAAATACTCCTGATTTTTTTTCCTAACCTCAAACGTCAATAATAAAAACAGTAATTGTGCAGTTGAATATTTTATGAATAGAAAAAATCATCTTCTCAGATAAATATGGGTGGAACGTGCGTAGTTCTTTCCTACCGATCCAAGGAAGGTCCTTTTTTCCATTCTCCGAATTCCGATATGTACAAGGATCGATTTATACTATGGCTTTCGGCGTACGGGAATCCTTTTCTTTTTAAAATACCTTTAAAAAAATTAAAAATTAAAATTATTTGCCAAAATCATTTTGAAATAAAATGTTTCATTCGGAAGAGCTTATCACGCTTGCCGGTAAATAACAATGACACACAAACACACCGTGCTTATCACTGACAAGATGTTTTTATGAGTGTGGCAGATGTTGTGCCACCGGCGGTCGTGTACCGGTACTTCGTAGCCAAAACTTTGTAACAGGAAAAAATGCATTGAGGCTTGGAGGGCCCTTTTCGCAACCCCTGCCATCGTTAATAAATCTACGAAATACTTCGAATTAACCTTGCATTGTAGTCTTTGCAGAAAGATTGTGCAAGTGAGGGTTTAAAACAGCGTTAATTCAAATTGTTACTTCACATACCTCTTAATAGAAATTTCGCAAAATTACTACGGTTAAAATGTTCTATTTTGAAATTCTAACCCCTCTCAAAAATTACGATTCCTTTTCTGATTCAAAACTTTACCTTTTGTAATTCTTTACATTAATCTCAGTTCATAACTGAATTTAAAACCTTGAAAACTCGCTACAGAGCTTTCGTTCTTTTCATCTTTCTCATCCTCTTCATCCTTTTCTATTGTGGTATTTCATTATTTCAGTATTTCTTAATTCTTTGGATTTTAGGGATTCAAAATTATCGTATTCCTAACAATCAAACCCTTCTTCAATTTTTTTTATCGAAAGTTTAACTTTTAGCACTGCTTTAATTATTATCAGCTCACAGCTGAATTTAACAACTTCGAAAAGTATTCTTGTTAGCAAATTTTTCATTTTTATCATAATGTCAAATTCACTGTGCTCCGCAGCACAGTTTTCATCCCATGAAGGCGTGAGTTTTAGCAGCAGAGCATTTCATCATAAGTACTTTCTAAATTTAATAAAAATTCAGCGTTAAAATTCAATGTCTGAGTATTTTTATAGCTCGATAGCCAGACAAAAGTCTAAAACAGTAATTTCAGTTTATCAAAACGAATTATTCAAGAGTTTGCATTTACAAATCATCAAAAATATCAACAATTGGCGTTACACAAATTCCAATTTCAGACGAAATTGTTGAGTTTAACATAGTTACGTCAAAGTTTTCTTCAGAAATATTCGAAATTGTTGGAAGGTCATTTTCGACACAATTAAATTTAACAATTCCCGAATGTTTTAAATAAATAAAATATTTTACCCGCATTTTTAAGCAAATTTATTGCAAACATGCCTGATAAAAACGCATCCCTCACTGGCGATATCAATCGCACGTTTACTGACGCCATGATGACGTCATTGGCAAAATGTTTTGCTGTACAACAAGGAGTTGTAAACATCCCTACACATGATGGTAAGAACATGCCAGTTAGGGATTTTATTCAAGCTATTATAAATGGGTAATCATCTGTGCCAGCTAATTGTGAAACACAGTATATCGTAACCGTTTTAGCTAGATTAGAAGGTCCGGCAAGAGATTGCAATCATGGAAAAACTGTTAACACTATTAATGATCTGATAAAACATCTAAAACAGCGTTTTGCTCCTCGGAAAACATATTCATGGTACTTGCATGAAATCTCAACTATTCGAATGAATTGGGAAAAAATGTTAATGAATTCTTTGATCGAGTGACTTTCATAAAAGCAGGAGCACGAGCTGCTCCTTGAAGATAAATATCAAAATATTGAGTAATTGTTAGCCCCTATTAAGGATTGCCTGTTGAAACTTTTGAACATGGTCTGCCCAACAGTCTTTCAGGCTTAGTAGAGGCACGTAACCCCCGAAGAGAGGATAGAACACGTTGATGAGTTGAGAGAATTTGAAGAAAAAATGGAAAACGAACAGGTAGGGAGTTTAGAAGAAGATGGAGTAGACACGCTGATGAAGTGACTTAAAAGAGTGATTAATAAGGTGAGGGAGGAGGTAAGATCGAAAGGAAATAGAGAAGGGGTAGAAGAGGTTGGTGGGACGATGAATTTAGTGAAAATAAAGACAGGATGAAGAAGAGTGTAAGAAAATTGAGAGAAGGGAAATGGAGAAAAGGGATCTTGACAGGAGAAACGGGGAAGATGTGAATGACGGGATTGCAAAGCTGAAAAGAAACAAGGCAACGGGTGATGATGGCTTGGAGAGTGAAGCCCTGAAAGATGGTGGAGAAGGGGTGAAAGACGAGATGTGGAGGATTCGCAATAAGGTTGAGAGAGGCAAAGCGTGGCCGGAAGAATGAAAGACAGGGCTGTTAATGTCGTTGATTACGAAAGTAGAGGGAAAAAGAGTAGATGAATATAGAGGTATCACACTCATTTTCTAGTCAACAGGAACTTGGAGTGGAAGAAAGAAAAACTAGTTGCACTGTTTGTGGATTTTAAAGCAGCATTTGACTCCGTGAACAGGAGGGCATTATAGAAGTCCTTAAAAGAGAGAGGCGTTGATGAAGTTTTGATAGAGAGGATAGAAGAGGTATTTGTAGAGACTAAGATAAGGGTGAAGATAGGAGAACAGAAAGGAGAGGATTTTTGGACAGGAAGGGGACTTGGGACAGTGTGCCCGTTAAGCCCTTTTCTATGTAGTATCTTATAAGGAGATATGGAGGAGAGGATGGAGATGAAGGGAAAGGGGGGGGGGGGCAATATTGGGAACAGACAAACTTTATTCATTAGCATACCCAGACGATGTAGTTCTAGTAGCGGATTGTGAAAGAGGGATGAATCTGATGATGAGAGCGTTCGAAGAGTATGTGAGAGAAAAAGATTTAAGGGTGAATGTGAGTGAGACTAAGATGATGTGTTTAAGAAGTAGAGAGTGTGAAGTAGAGTACGAATAGAATATGAATAGCGAAATCGTGGAGTTGGTGGAGGAGTTTTGCTACCTAGAATTTTGGTTTGAAACAGGAGGAGGGAAAAAGCTGCAAGTAAGAAAGAGATTGGAGTGTGTGTACAAAGTGATGAGACAAGTGTGGAGTATAGGGAAGAAAAGGTTCAAGGAAGACTGGGGGATGAGAGTGTGGATGTTTGACATGTTATTGTGGCCAGTGCTAAATTATGGAGTGGAAATTTGGGAATGGAAAGAGCATAAAAGAGTGCAAAATTTGCAAGAGGGATTTCTAAGATGGGTCATGGGGGTGAGTTGGAGCTGCCCAGGTTATATGCTGAGGGAAGAAATAGGACGAGAGAAAATGGTGGTCAGGCGATTGAAAAGATCATAGAAATTTTGAAGAAGAACTTAAAAGGGGACAGGGAAGCAGGATTGCTTAAGCGTGTGCACGGGAGATTATGAATAAGAAGAGGAGGGGTAACATGGAACATATGAAACGGGAGAAAGAGAGATACGAAATGAGGGCTGAATATGGTATGCAAGTGAGGGGCAGAGAATGGCAGAGAATAGAAGAAGAGATGAAGGCAAGACAAGGAGAGGAAAGATGGAAAAAATATCGGAGTCGACGTAAGGTGTAAGAGCATGTAGCTATTGGATGAATGAAGATTAAAGCTTGTGTAGATTATTCAGGTAGGAGCAGGAATCACGTTTGCATGTGTTAGAGAGATTTACAGGTGACGAAGGAGAAGGAAAGTATGGCAGAGAGAATAAAGTGGATTTTAAATAGAAATGGTCAGGGTGAGAAATGGATGAAGAAGCTGGAAGACTTGAGACAGAGAGAGCTGGTTGCACGGGGTAGGGATAAGCCAAAAAATGGATACTAAAGAATAAGAGTAAGGGAGTAGTGTTGCGGAATTGAGACACAATCTTTAGATTGACAGTGGTAAGAGAAAACGGAAGCCCAGGTCAAGATCGCAAGCGTCTGGAATTGAGAATAATTGTTAAGACGGTATTGTAAGGAGTAGTTGGTAAGATAGTATATAAGGATTGTAGATTAGAGAATATGTAATGTTTCTGTAAAGACTCTTAAGCCCGTAGATGAGAGAGAGAGAGAGAGAGAGTATAAACAAATAAAGAACATGATTAATTTCCTTTTTCCATAATTTAAAAATAATATTTAGAGTTGCGCGTCGCTTTTGAAGTTTTCGGTTAAAAAATGGATCGGAGTTCATAAAATCGTTAACTGTCCAAAGAAACGCTAACTTTTTCCGGGAACCTTTGTTTCTGTAAGTAGATTATGGGGAAGTGGGCGGGGTACTTACCAGTGAATTTCATTGCCTTAGACTCAGATTATTGAGACTGACAATGAAAGTTTAAAAGTGTCTTCTGTCTGTCTTATGGTCTACTGTTTACTTTTCTTAGCTTAAAGACATTTTTATTTCAATGCAAATTAATATTTTTCATATTAAGAATTTTCAAAAAATATAATTAGTGAAATGATAAAATTATTATTCAAAACAATAGTAATTCGTAATTATAGAAATACTTCAGTGAAATATAGATGAATCTGATAGTTTCAATCATTTTTTCACTAAAATAAATTTCTTTGTCTAAACAATTCTCATACAAAATAAATATTCAGTAAATATTTTTATTCGGTAAACAAAATTTATACGTTAACAAATTTTCGTTGCTTCATGATTGTAAATGTTGAAATAGTTTTAATTTAAAACTAAATATATTCATTGAACATTTTATCTATTGATTTAGAATTACAATGTTCCTTGTAAAATATGTTACTAACGTAAATATTCCAGTTAAGTAAAAGTCAATTTGAACCCTTTTTAACAGAATAAAATTATTTGTTTAAACAATTTTCATTAAAAATGAATATTTAACAAATATTTAGTAAATATTGTTATTCGAGAATAATCTTTAATCATTCAAGCAACATTTATTAGTTCATAATGTTGAATGTTAGATGTTTAAGCAATATTAATTCTTCTTTATTTGGTACACTCGCTCTTTTACGGGTTTAAGAGTCTTTACAGAACCTTTACATGTTTTTTATCGATAATCCATATGCGACGTGCGCCGAAGAAAGGGGGCTTACTCTAAAAAAATCGAAATCGAGGTTTTTACATCTTTCGATAGTTTTTGAGTTGCTCTTTTTAATGAAACCATCGAAAAAAAATTGCGAGCATTATTATTGCTAATAATTAAGTTGTTAGGTACCCGAGAAATCGGGCTTTCGCTCCAGAGCTCGATATCCCGTGAAACATTTCCCACCACTCACCACTACATCTCCGCGTCTCATCTATACCCCGTCCGTGAGAAAAGGAAAATGCGGCAGCGGCGCCGCTATATGCCTGAGAATGTAGTGGTAAGTGCAGAGGGAAAATTTCTTGAGTCTCCCCTCTCTCCTAAAAGTCGCTTCTATCGGGTCGACTTCGACCGCTCGCCCTGAAAAATCTCACTTTTCAGAGTAAGCCCTCTTTCTTCGGTGCACATCACATAAATACCACCTTACCAACTATTTCTTACATATCGTCTTTAACACTATTCTTATTCCTGGACCACTATCAATCCGAAAATAGTAGCTTTATTCCGCAACACTTCTTCATTACTCTCCTTCTTTAGTAGCCATTTTTTTGGCTTATCCCTACTCCGTGCAACCAGCTCTCTCTGTCTCAAGTCTTCCAGCTTCTTCATCCATTCATTCACGCTGACCATTCCCATTTAAAATCCACTTCATTCTCTCTTCCATACTCTCCCCTCCCCCTTCGTCACCTATACACGTCTCTAACACATGCAATCTCGTCCTCTATTCATTCACTACCCCTCACTTGCATACAACTTTTAAACCTTATTTCGTATCTCCCTTCTTCCCATTTCGAACGTCCCACATAATTTGAAGATTTAATCTTAATATTGGTCTTCAACATATTGACACGGACTTCAATTTTATTTTTTGAAAAAAAAGCATCACGTGTTACAAAACCTATGCAACATCCCTCCTATGTGCTATTTTGTGACGTTAGGGCTGACACCCCTCTCCCCTCCAGAGCATCACGTATTATGTGGACGTTCCCAAAATAGAAATTTAAATAAAAATTTGCATAATCCCAAGTTTGAAATGGGTTGCAATTTTGTATGACTGTATAAAAAAGCATTCCTTAACCCTTCCTAAATTTGAAAATTTTTAAGAATTTTTTTTAATAAAATAAAAATTAAATGACTGAAAATTGTAATTCTTGAAATTTCAACAGGTTTTCGACATCTTGTTGGGCTGAAAAATTAATACTACAAACATATCATAATCTTAAACAATTGCAACCACTTTGCAAAAATATTATTTTTTCACTGAAGCACAAAAGCTCAAAAAAAATATCGTCAAGCAACAAATATAAAGAACTGCTTTGTTTGTATGAAAAATGGGGTTGCAGATTTAGAGCTTAGTTTCAAACCATAATCCCAATCATTATGCAAGTTAACAACTTGATTATAATTTTTTCCTAAAAATTATTAGCAAAATTGGCATATCGTACATATATGAAATAATTTGTTCCAAAAAATTTTGATTCATACTTCAATAACAACTCTATTTTCTGGTAAAGAGTTAGATCCCTTCAATAACGAAAAGAATACAGGGTGGCTGTTTTAATTGAGGAAAAAAATTCCCCGCCAATGGCCGGTTATCAAATATTTTTCCAAATCATTTTTTAAATAAATCTAAAAAACGCAAGAACAATAGTTTGAAGATTTTTTAATATGTTGTCGGATCCATTACAAATCAGACTGGTTCTACACTTAAAGTCTGACCGAAAGATTTTGCGACCTGAAGTATATAGTAGAACCTGTCTGATTTGAAATGTATCCCATCGCATATTTAAAAAATTTCAAACCATTGTTTTCACATTCTTGAGTTTTATTAAAAAAATGATTAGAAATATTTGATAACACGTAATTGACGGGGAATTTTTTTCGATTAAAACGGCCACCCTATATTCTTTTCATTACTGAGGGGATCTTACTCTCTACGCAAAAAAAAAACTTGTTAAGAAAGTATGAATTAAATTTTTTTGGAACAAATTATTTGATATATTACGATATGCAGCAGTTAATCTAAGAGAACTCCAGAAGAAAAACGAGAGGTGTAAGCCCTTTTGGGTTGAACTTAATCCAAGCCCACCGTGTGTGGGTTGTGGCTGACTGAAAGATTAATTGATTTTGCGGCAGTCGTGATATTTGATAACACTGAAAAGATGCCTCGTTAAAAGGGATTGTAGCCCTGAGAAGGGCCGGTTGTATCTGAAATCGGTTTGGCGAAAGGGTTATGTTGAAAAAAGGTAGGCAGCTCTTCTACTTGATTTTATGGTCTATGGTTACACAGGAAAAAAAGTCTTAATTTAGTCCAAAAAAAGTCTTCTTTCAAGGTGTGATATAAAGTAGACCACTCCCGCTAATAACTAGCCTCGAATAGGAGTCTTCAAACTAGCTGGATATAGAACTAGAAGTTAGATCCATTATGGACTAAAAACTAGTCACTGGCCGAAATATGAGACTGAATTCAGCCACTGCATCGACTGGACGTTAGCCGCTAACCAGACTGAAAATTAGGTGTTATCCACGATTTGGGCTCAAATGAAGCCACTATCGGAATTTAGAATTAATCCCAAAGTTAACCTAAATTAGTCTACATTATGACTAAAAATTAAAAAAGAACTATTTTATTTTCGTTGAGAAAGTTATTTTATTTTATAATATTATTTTATATTATTTTATAATAAATTTTCATGATATTCGTTTTATTTTATAATATTAATATTATTTCCATTCACCGAATGTGAAAATAATTTAGGCTTTTAAACTTCGATTTGTCTGTAAACGTTCTATAAAATTCTATAAAGTCCAATAATGTCTTAAAAAAGTAAAGTGTTGGATTGCTTATATAAGACGAAGAGTACAAGATTAGAATAAGTGTAACTGTTCGCTGTGTCGCAAAATATGTCTTTTCCGTCTACAAAGAGAGCAAAAATGAAATTTGGCATACTGTTTGTTCCTATGCCGATGAGGCGAGGTGGCTCATCTGTTTTAGGTTAAATTTCCGAAACTGTGGTTCCTATATCGAAAAGTTGCAAAATGTGCCTAGTGCTACTATTAACTGCCATAACTTTTTTAGTCTTAAAATATTCAGAGACTTTGATTGAAAGTAAAACAATCATTTGATCTTGACTGAGTGCATCGTCGTTAGTATCGGGCAGAAAATAAACCATCAGTTTGAGTAACGCACTGATGCAATTCTCCTTCATTTGCGTCTTTGGTAGACCTATTTCTGATTCGAATTCCCACTTCAACTGAAAGAAGAAAAAAGAGTTTCTCAGATCATTCCGTGCTGATCATAATGCAAAGAGCTTGTTATAATTTACAATAAAATTAATAGAAAAAAGTAAGTTTCAACTTAAGAGTTCAGGCATTTTAAGAGCACGATAATATTTTAAATGAGCCATCGATGAAATGCATTTCCTATCTTCTTCCCTTCTCTTTTTTCGGCAAGCTTCTTGTTCCTTTCCGAGGATCAAGATTGAAGGGTTCTCTTTCTCCATTTCTTGTTGCATACTCAATTTACACTCATCATGAGTTTTCTGGACCTGCGTTGTTTGCAAACATTTGGTGACTCTTTTTTTGGCATACTGATTTTGGTTCTTCAAACGCTTTCTCATTTGCGCAACAAGCACCTTCTGCAGTATAAAGAAAAACATATGAATATACGATTTATATAGGTACTAGTTAAATGAAGGCAAAAGTAAAGACAATAGTAATATATATAATTATTATTGAGTTCTTTAGAACAATTACTCACATCAGAACTAGCAGACTTAGTTCGTAGGCGTGGCATTTTTCGTAGAGCTTCATAGCCCACATCGACGAATTCCGAATGCCCCAAAATCCGTCTGTCACTCATGTGTTGTACAAGTGTACGCACTATTTCACAGCGTACTAGCGGTAGCACTGATTCGTTGCCTTGGAGTGATTTCATTACTAAATCTGGCCATACTTCTGGAAAGCACATATCAATGCTCTGAAACAAATTTTCAAATAACCAGTATAATCTATTTTTAGTGCCCATTTTGGGAGAATTGGAAAATGTATGAATAATTGTATTATATTTAGAACTTACGCGAATTGAAGTATGGGCATTCGAGGTTGTTGCCTCTTGTAAGGTGTTATTAGTGGACAATGGTTGTCCAGCTCCACCAAAATTTGTTGCCAACGCAAAAGAAGTTTGCTTTTCTATGTTCTGAATCGACGGTTGGTCTGTCAGATCATTGGAAGGCTGTAAGATTTCCTGAGGGAGCTCTGGTGCGTATTCGATATTTAGGGGTATAACTGGGAGCTGCAAATGTGCATCAATTGTGCTTATCTTCGTGGAATTGGACGAACCAGCTTGTGTGTCAGCAGGAGTAACGATCACATTATCGTTAAGATTTGCGGAATCAATATTAACAGTTTCAGTATTTTCGACGACAATCTGTTTTATGAGGAATAAACAAGTTTTTTTTAATTTATTGCATGTATTTTATTCACTTTTTTATATGTATTTGATTGTAAGAAAATAGTAAAAATAATATATTCATTATAAAAGATTATGATAGTATATTAAGAATTACCTATAACTCGTTGATGTTTGGTTGATGGACAACTGCAATACGAACAAAATCTTTCTGTCTTGTTCTCTCATATTCGCTGCAATCACAATTTTGGGTGAAACAAGGTCCACGTTTCACGTTACGAGGATCTACGTTCATGATAGAAAAGCTTTATGACGTTTACCTAAAAAACAGTTTGTCTATTAAAAATGAAGGAGGAAAATAATATTGGTGAAAAAGAATTTTTTAGTTCATGCCAATACTCTTACGAGACACAAACAGAATGCAGTGATTTCTAAGATAGGTTCATATCATAAATATAAATTTGAATGTAAGAAATAAGTGCCACTGAAATAAAATGCCATTCCCTTAGATGTGTGCGTGTGTGTGTGTGTGTCACGCACAAACTCTATATGTAGAGTAAAACATTTGATATCTAATGAACGCAAAAAATTAGACGCTTCCATTTACAAGAGTTTTGGATATTGTTAACAGTGAGAAAATTATAGTATGTAGCAGAACTGAAATTTCGACTTCCCCTCAGCTCAATATCCTTAAATCTAGCATGAATTATGCGCACCCACCTAGTGAATGTCAGAGACACTTCTTTCGACAGGTATATAATACTTTTTCAGTCCTTGATATGCATGATAAACACGATGAACGAACAGATCTCTAATCGATAAATTTTAAATTCGTTTTGCTCTAGAAAAATCTCGTAAGAATTAAAATGCAGATTATTCTCTACAGTGCGAACAGTCTTAGATACAAACGCAGGGCTGTCTTCCAAATAAACTATTTCAAATAGTAGAGCAAAGCAAGGCAGATTATTTACATAATCAGTCATCACGAAGCATTTTTCAGAGATGTATTTAATTCCATCAATGTAAATCCACGGAACTGTAAAAATACTCTTAGAAGTTTCAGGGAGAATACTTTTAAATTGCAATTCACCGGGCACCTCATTTTTAATCGGCCCCTGTTCCTCGGTTTGAAGCAGAGAACCGCTAAGAATATACGTCTGATAAAGTTGGTGTTGTTTGGCCATTGACAAATCTGCATACCGGCTTGATGGAGATTTGCTTCGTCTTTCAAATGATGAGGTAGAATGATTGAGGGTTTTGTCTCGGAATAACCGTAGTCAAACTCCATCAATTTGTCGTTGAACTCTTGTAAAGACATTACTTTCATTTCAACTAGAAGACAGCGTGCCAAAAAAGCTGTAATGTTCTCAATAGACTACTATCGACAACGTCGTGAACTATGTCGGGAGGCAATCCTGACAGTACATGATAGTGGTTCAACTCATTAAAAATACATCCCCGATTGATTCCATACTCTTTACTCGCTGCTGCTTGGTTTTAACTGTTTTCGAAGATTCTAATTTATTCATTTGCTCCTCGTGTTCTTCGACAGTTCTCAAAAGTGATATGTCTTCTTTTCTCATGCTTCGAACTTCGCTCAAGTCTGCCATACAGAATCTGCAACAGTGGATAGCTGTAAACCCTTCTTTGAAGCTTCCAATCTTGTGAGCTCCAAGATTACCTGAAATTGCAGCTAATAGTGTACCATAAATGGTACTTCCATCTGATAATTCGAAACTATTTTCAAAGGTTTTTATATCATTCTATTTTGGTGTCAAAATATCGTCCATTTCATAGGCATTCATTAAATTAGTTTTAACTGTTACAAGAAGATTTATACAGATCAATTTAGATCGGTGTCGAGAATGGATGTTTATTATAATAACGTAGAACATGCCCATTTTTGTGGGTCTCGCTGAGCAAGTATCAGTTAAATTTGCTTCGTTAAAATAAACCATAAATAATATGCAATTTTTACCATAGTCTTGTACTAATTTATTTTCTTTCACGCAGCTTCCATCCAAACAAGAACGCAGGACATCTTTTTTTGTCGACTTATCAGGTTCTATCAGTTTCTTGTATTCTTCATTCGACAGAAGGTTTTTTACCAACTCAACAATGGATATATAAATTATTTCTTCCTCCTCAACTTTTAAGTTTCTATCTTGCCCAATCTTTGGCTGTTCGCCTTTTACAATTCTCTTACTTAGTCTATATCGCTTAGGTTCAGTTAGAGACATGTGAGTTTTGAAATAAACATCTTGCTTGTACGTGCTTTTCAAATTAGAAAAAACCTTGCAGCAGTTTTCCATTATTGGTGGAATATTTACATGATCTTGGAGTATTATTCCTCTTTTTCTTAGAGCGTCATCGATTTGTTCATGAAAATCTTCAACACATAAACAGACTAGGTTTTCAGTATTTTCAAGTACTTTCGTAATTACTTTTTCTGGTATATTTTTCGCTCGTAAACTTAAAACAAATTGTGCCTCCGAAAATTCCTTTATGTTTCCCTGCGACTGAACATGTGTAGTCTCTGGTTCCCGATCCAAAGTTGCAGCCACTGCTTCACTCGACTCCGTGCAATTACGAGTACTATCCATTTGCTCCTCGAAAGCTGATAAGCCTTCATTTGTACGATCGTCAAAATTTAGGTTCCGTTCAGTTTCATAAAATCTTCATTTTTTGATTCATCAAAACCTCTATGATCCCTGTTAATATGCGTACTTCTGGCTCCGAAAGTATGAAAAGTTTTTGGGCATCCAGGCCAACCACAGGAAATCCGTAAATTTGGCACATTCGAGTGATACCTCCTTATGTGCTTCATGAGAACGTCATGAGTTCCAAATTTATTTTGGCAGTATAAGCACTGCATCATCTGCAGGAATTCAGTATGAGTTTAAGATGGGACATTTTTTTTTCAATTTCTTTGATGACAGCGTCTCAAGTAAATTTGATTTTCTTTTTAAATTTGAATTAAAGTGAAACTCTAAAATCTATTTATTTTATCAACTACTAGTTTCAACAGCAGAAAAAATTCCTAAATGAGCATGACAGTTTTAAAATTTTGTTTTTGGAACTAACTCAGCAATGATTTTCCAAATCTAAATCGAAATAAAAATCTGAATCAGTTTGGGAATGTAAGTGTAAGATGGAAAAGTTTCTGTTAATTTCTTTTATGACAGGATCGCAAGTGAACTTGACTTTCCCTTCAAATCTTTATTCATGGGGAACTGTGGAATTTATTCTTTTTATTAATTATTAGTTTCAACACTGGACAAAATTCCTCAGTGTCATTCAAAGTTTTAACCTTTCGTATTTGTAACTATTTTAGCAATTTTCTAAATTAAAGTCGAAATCAAATTTGAATGAGTTTAGAAATGGAGCTTTAGGGTGGGAAAATGTTTGTTATTTTCTCATGTGACAGTGTCTCAAGGAAACTTTGCTAATTTTTTAATTTTATTAAATATTTATATATTTTATTAATTTTTGTTATCAATTATTTTCTTAATTATTTTTTTTTTATTTTTTATTTTTTATTTTATTAATTTTATTAATTATTAACTTCGACAGCGGGAAAAATTCCGAAATGATCGTCGAAGTTTTAAACTTTCATTCGACACCATTTTTATTGGAGTCGAAATAAAATATAAATCAGTATAGAAATTTGAGGTTAGGATGGGACAGTTTTTGTTCATTTTTCTTATGACATGATCGCAAGTAAATCTGACTTTTCCTTCAAATTTATATTTATGGAGAACTATATTAGAATCTATTCATTTTATTCATTATTAGTTTCTACATTGGACAAAATCCCTCAATGACAGTCAAAGTTTTAACCTTTTGTCTTTGTAACTATTTTAGCAATTTTCTAAACGAAAGACGATATCAGATTTAAATATGTTTAGAAATGGAGTTTTGAGATGGAATTTTTTTTGATATTTTCTCATATTACAGTGTCTCAAGGAAATTTTACTATTCTTTCAAATTTATATTTTTCGGGAACTAAAGAATCTATGTATTTTATTAATTATTAGTTTCGACACCGGGAAGAATTCCGAAATGATCGTCAAAGTTTTAAACTTTCGTTTGACACCATTGTTATTGAAGTCGAAATGAAATATACCTGTAAATCAGTCTAGAAATTTGAGGTTAGGATGGGACAGTTTTTGTTAATTTTTCTTATGACAGGATCGCACGTAAATTTGACTCACGGAGAAATATAAGAAACAAAAGGAGCGTCATCCGTCACATGGCTGGGCTGTGGGTAACATGGCGTCTAGGGCACGCTGAGCCTTCTCTCTCAGTGACGTCATAGGTTAACTAATAGAGCTAGAATCTAGACCTTAGCGCTTGACACGAGCATGGCGAATTTCTTCTTCCTTACGAAAAGATATGATAGGAAGAATATGACAGGCCTGTTATTTTTTTTCTGTCTTTTTTTCGTGACAGGGAAAACGACAGGCGAAATGACAGGCAAACCGGCAAGCAAAACTACAGGCGAAACGACAGACGAAATTGACAGGCCATAATTGGCCTTATAATTTATAATAATATCGCGTGCACGTCATGCAAGCCTGTGGTTTTGCCTGCCGTTTTGCCTTTCGTTTTCCGTGTCATTTTACTGTGGTGGCGAAAAAAAGTAAAAAAATGACATGCCTGTCATATTTTCCCTATCTATTCTTTTCATAAGGGGAGATTCAATGACAGCGAAGACTGAACTGGACTAAAAACAAATGCAGGAAAGGGTCTATTTATACAGCTTAGTTTTTCGGTATGAAAGTCCGGTCGATAGCAGATACTATAATGCGTGGTTTTTTCTGCCCTTCCTTCTAAGGCTGTTACATAGGTGGTCATACCAGTTATTAAACATCAGGCGAGCCGGCCATAAAGCGAATATAATAGTATACATACTCATCATTCGCCTGGTTAATTAATTTTGCATATTTTTCTTAGTGGATCAATACTAATTAACAGGAAGTATTTATTCTTACCATTTTTATAATATAATATTGGTCTAATTAAGTGGTTACTCCATAGGATATAAGAAAGCCGATCAATAATATCTTGAATATAACGTTTCCTGGTTAATAATAATTGCCTTTTTTCGACATCTGTTAATTTGAAAACCTGTATCAGAGCCGTCGAACACAAGTCACTCCAGTAAAAAAAGTTGAATAGAGATAACACGAAACTGAATTAAGGTTAAGTTTAGTGTACTCGATTTCGTGCCATTTCCGAATTGAATCCTCTAATCCAATTCTGCAATACATTAGACTGTATTTTTCCGACTAGAATTATGTAGAATGAAGAACTTTCTCGCCTTCCTGGTATGGTGGGTTCTCTATATCTTTCAATGAAGTTCTTGTTGTTAAAACAGTTGATAAAGCAAGATACTTGATCTGTTGCAAGCTGCATGGAGAAACCTTTCGCTGTACTATTTGTTAAAAATCACACTATATTTTACCACTTTTATTTTGCAATGGAGGGATAGAAGAGAACTTTTGTAATATTTACTACTTTGAGTAGTAATTAATAGCTGCCAGTAGATTTACAAAGAACTGTAGTAAAAATGAGAGACCGGCGCGCCGAATCACTAAGTGGGTTAGGAAAATGTGCTACAGTCAGAATATTAACAAACAAAAAAATAAACCCAACACGTCCTGCACGCATTGAAGGTCAGATGTTCACACAAACACACTGACACACTATTAAACTACACGAAAAAAATAAGTTTTGAAAAATTTCCTAGATTAGTGCTGGACTTTTGGACGGGACATCATTTTTGTTAAGTCTCGTATACTTTGTATTAAGGGGTCATGAATTTTCATGGAAAAATTAGAAAAAGTCAAGGAATTTTTCAAGCACAGTCAAGGAACAACAGTCCTGGAATTTTTATCAGACAGTTTACAAAAAAATTGTATACAGTCATGGAATGGTTACGAAAAAAACTCTTCATATTTTCAAAGACTTGAATTGAATAAGTACGTGACTCAGAAATGAAGAACTAGAATACAAGTCCGGACAACACTCCTTGACTGTCTGCGAGAATTCGCAGAGCCGCGCACAGTGACAAATTCGCATTGGTATGAGTGCAGTAGCACTGGATGAATAATATATAATAATAATCATTTCGAATTTCAATTTATGAGTCTATAGACTCCTGACGTATCTCCAATGGGGGAAAGTGACTTCACATGTAGCTATTTGCGGGAAAAATTAACAGCATTTTGACATTGTTCTCCGAAAACGGTCTACAATTCCACCTCGTTAAGGCAATTCTTGTTTCACACAACAATTTTGAAATCATAACAAAGTTGTTGCACGATTGTTTCTTAAACGAACATTTGCAGGCCTACAAAATTTTTAGCGACAAAAACTATTCCTACGCCGTTCTCAATCTTCGCGATATTACGTATAACATGCCTATTTCTGTTCGAAATAAATTAGCAGATGACTATTATTATATCGCAAAAAGCTAGATGTAAGCAGATTATATTTTTAAGTTCGCATTCATGTACATAAAATATTGAAATAAAATATAAGAATCTTCCTTAGAATAAAATGTGTTTCTTTTCATTCCAAAAACATTTACATAAAAGCCATCTTAACATTTAAAATTTTAATAAATTAATAAAAAGTTGTTTCAGCAGTTAATTGAATCACCATCACTATAATACTTCTTTAAGCACTAAGTACTGAAGAGTCGATAATTACAATTATCTGAGTTATTTTTTCAAAAAGATACACAACAATTGTTTTAGCATCGTGCTTATTTATTAAAATAATAATTATTCTAATATGGAATCTGAAATACTTCTCATAAATTTTTGTTAAAAAATTGCTGTTTCTCATCAGAAATTCAATTCGAAATAGCCATTTTTTAATAACAATTTATCAAAAGTATTTTCAAATCTATAAATCTTTTGTCTTTCAAGAGTGTAAACTCAAGTAACTTTTGCTCAAACATCAAATTCTTTTAGCAATCATTTTTTGGTGAATTTCGCAAATACGCCAGTTTTATTAAAGTGAATTGTTTATGACTGTACAACTTAAAAACTTTGCATCTAACAAAAAAGTATAAACCACTAAGTTCTATTATTTATTGTTTTGTTATCAATTTGTTTGATCTCGAATCATATTCATCAATTTTCAAAGAAGGAAATAACATATTCAAAAAATAATTTTCCGTGAAAAAATTATATTTTACAATTATTTTAAAAAAATTGTTTAAAAAATGTATTCAATTTGTTATTCAAAGTCACCGTTTAGCAATTTGTCCACCTCGTAGACTTTACCCAGATTATTTTCACGCGCTCATGCAGTTTTTAGCCGCAGATTGATGCCAAGATTTTTTACTGTGTTTTCA